>JAPYYW010003043.1:0-16898 GCA_030522545.1 Cremastinae sp. A BG-2022a
TATCTGCAAGAAATTTTGCCATCAAATATTCTGTTTTAAAAAAGACATGAAACTCATAATCAATTTATAGAGCGCATTAAACGAAATTGTATGAAGTATGAAGTACGCTTAGAATAATTGTAAAACATCAATTCAAACATGTTGAAACGGAAAAAGCGGCCGCGCAGCGGCCGCGATGCTGCTCGTACATTGAAAATTTTGGAAAAGTCGAAACTGGTCAAAATTACTTGCTTACTCTTGACAGCTTATTATTCAGCGAAAAACCAAATACGAAAGATGTGCACATGATTATGAAATTATTTCGTCCTCGAGATTGACGCATGTGAAAAAAAGGTGCACGAATAAAAAAAAGTGATAGGACAAGCGCCGAGATTTTTTTTTCCCGTCACCTCGTGTTTTTTTTTGTTTCCGTATGACAATTTTTGTCCCTGTCTTCCCTCCTCGAAAAGTTTCTCCACATCACTCTGAATAAACAGCCTGTTAAAGGGTCATTTTCTCAACTGAGCGAATGTCGTTTCGTGTACAAAGCTCATGGCGCCGAGGTTCTTCTTCAGTTCGCGGGACACGGGTGGGACGGGAGTGACGAAGAGATATGAAAAGTCTCGGAATAAGAGTGAAAAGAGAGACGGAGGAATGGTGAGAGAAGGAAGCGGGGGGGCGGGGATGGGTGAATAAAAAACGGGGAGTAGGGGCGAGTTTTCTCCCACTGCCAAGTTTACCCAGGGATCATGCAGTGTTAAAAACTCCCCTGTTTGCCGGTGAAACGAGCGGGCCGCTCGCTCAAATACTGCCTCGTATAAGGGAGAATTGCTCGCGGAATAAGGGTGTGCGACTCGTCGCTTCAACCCTGGCTCACTCCCCCTCCCCCCCCCTCCCCCGCCGGATCGTTACTGTACACTCTCTGTTTGTAGTGTTTTGCAGATTCTGACGTTTTGACTAAGAAAATGTAGCTGTCAGTGCGAGGAGAAGCTTTAACGCCTGCATGCATTTTCAAGTGGCTAGTTCAACCGTTTCACGTGCGCGCCATAAAGCACCGAAATAACACTAGAGTTCACGGCATGAATTTTCGAATGTCACTCAAAAAAAAAAGTTTTCCCGCTCGGCGCGCTTTTTCTTACCAAAAGGATTAACCTAGAAAAATCTGCTCTGAATCAAAATCTAGATATCATGTTGAGAACTACTAAAAAAGTTTCTTCTGATAAATCTACGCGTGTTGTAGTTCTAAAAAAATATAATATTTTCATTTTTTATTCCCCATTCCAACATTGGAAATATATTTTTTATTTCAAAGTTCAACAATGATACATATTTGTGTAAAAAAGTTTAGTACTTTATGAAAAAGGTTAAAAAGAAAGTTAAGTTTTACAAAATTTTACTTTAACCTTGAAAAATTTTTGATACAGAGTTATTGAGTCGAGTAAAAATTGCAAGAGACTTTTGCAGAGCACCAAATTTCCTGTAAAAATATGTATGGGGTATTATTTATGTATATAATATACTTTCATATTGATTTACAAAATTCAGAACAAAATTAAAAAATTCAATGTTACATGAGAAACGGTAACCGAAATTTTTGAACCGAACTAATTTATTTTAAGGGTTGTGATGTTTTTCAAGATCCTAAAAGTATTAATCGTGCATCCGCGAAAATATTTTTGAACCAGAATAAATAAAAAAAAATTAGCAAAAGAACAATCGATGAAAAATCTATACGAAAAAAAAAATGACAGATAAATCGTTGTGAAAATAGCAGTAATCACGAAAAAAAAAGAAACATAATGAAAAAGGCAGTATCGATTTTCTTAAAAAATACTTGGCGACGAGGAGTGTAATTAATTAGCGAAGAGAAAGAAATCTTCGAGCGAGCGATTTCGAGGCGAGGATGAGACACACCGGCGGGGGGCGCGACAGAAAAAAAAAAGCGAGAAGCGCGGAGGTTAGAGAGTCGGAAATGGTTAAACGAACGAATTTATCGGAGCGTATCGGGAGAGCGAAATAATTAAAGCGTAGAAACGAGGGGCGTCTGATAAGTGGCAATTGTTACTTGTGATCGGGGCCAGCGTCGGGATAGTCGCGACTTGGGTAAATCGTATTTAACATACGGGGTAGGTAATTCGGTGGGAGAGGACGATTTTACGGAACGGGAGCGAGAAGATGAAGGAAACGAGATGAAAAACACGCGAATCCGTGACGAAAGTGGACGCCGGGTCGTCCAAGAAGCGGAAAAATAATGTCTAATTGGCGGAAAAGCTCGTTGCTCGCGCGATCATATACGCTCCTTCGTGAAAAATAAAACAAGAGCGAGGGTAATATAGAGACCATCGGAGAAAAGAGACTCTTCCCGATCCGTAAGCGTGTTGTTTTAATTTTTTATTTTGAAAAATAAAAACGACCGGATCTCATCGGATCAGTTGACTCGGAAATGTTAACCAGCGACCGGTCGCCTTGGCAAATCCTCAGCCCGGAAAAAACCTCGGCATAAAAAGGAATAAGACACAAAGGATTTAAAGCGAACTAACGAGACGATGATCTTGATCCGATTAAGCTCAATATTTTGGAAAACGCTTTGACTTCTTGCATATGCGAAAAAAAGGAACAGAAAGACCCTTTATTTTTCTAGACAATCATTTTTTTTCCAGGGAATAAATTATTTTTCCGAAAGATGACTTTTTATTTCGTTGTGGCAAAAATTGTAGTCTGTATATGTGATCAAAAAATATAATAATTGTATCTAAATAATATAAAAATTATATCGTACACATTTTATATAAAAATAATAATATAAAAATTGTATTGCAAATATACACATAATTTTTTATTTATTAAATATATCCAGGGAAACATGCATTTTGAGTTTTATAAGAAAATATCAAATTGAATGTTTCGTCTTATTGCAGGAATTTTGGTAAAATTTATAGGACGGGTTGGCAGTTGGCATTTAAACGTTGCTAAAAGTATGCGTATTTAAACGAGATGATGAACGGCAAAGTCGGATACGGAGAGAAATGTATGATAAAGGGGAAGAGAAAGAGGGAAGGTCCAGCTCGGAGGACATTGGTCAGGATCTACCTGTCGATATATCGCGGAGCTCGGATCCCGGAACATTTCATATACGGATTTTCTCATCCCTTGTTCAATCCCTGCACGGAGCGCGTACGTTTCCGCGATTTTCCCCATATCTCCTTCTTTCTCTTTGCACCGTTATAAAACACAGATAACTCCGGTATTTATGCGATACCTGCGCTTCGACGTATCGTCCGCTGTCCTGAGGAATATAAAATACCGAAAAAGGAAAAAGCCAAAATAAATCATGAACAAGACAAGAAAAAAGATTCGAGTTTTGTACATTTCGTTTTTTCTTTCTTTCTCAACTTAAATATATTTCATCATTTTTTTAAAAAATATATTAGTTTATTTATTATTTATATTTAAACTGGCAAGTTAGAGTGTATCTCAAACGCTTCTCGACCTCAGTTCATTAAAAATTAAATATCAGCATTATTTATGTTTAATTTTGAAATGTAAAAAAATTATGTTAACATCATGTTCGATATTTAATTTTTTTGCATTTATGAATTTGTAAATAAAAAGCTTTTAGTTTTTTTTGCAAAGTTTTAGTTTTTGCCGTAAGATAAATTCTTTTACTTCAGACATGACTTTTTTACGATTTTATTATATACTTCTATAGATTGTATTTTTATTTTTTATTACAGTTTATCCCTCTAATTTTTTACGAATTAATCATTCTGCATAAATTTAGACGAACAAGAGAGTTCTGTGAGATTTGAATTTTACATAAAAATTATGTAACTATATATTTTCATTTATGTTCATTTTGCTATAATTTAAAAAACTGCGGATGTGTATACGCGTCCCGGATATTTTTGTTGGATCAGACACATCCGTGACTCTTCCAGATAGGGAGAAGATGTTAATCCTTCCCGTCGCGTTGTGAAAAGAGCGAAGCGGCGAGAGAGAAAGCGCCAGCAGAAAAAGGAGGGGCGGAAAGGTGGATAAACGCAACCCCTGGACTGCCACGATAATATTTTGAAAGTCAAAGTGGACGGCGCGATGCTCCTTTTCGAGATCCTTTCACCTTTCAGTCTTTTTTCCTCGCAACAAAAGTTTTTGTTAAAAAAAAAGTATTCTTTTTTTTCGTAAAAACATTATACATGATTTTTCCCCTTTTTTTATATTCGAAAATGTGTTCAAAGATTTTTCTGAACAATTGATTTCATGAAAGAACCCTTTTGCATTTTTTTGCATGCACTTGCTCTACTTGTTGACAAACCGGGGAGCTTGCAATAGGGTCTCGCGCAAAGGGACGAAGAAAGTTCGGAGAAACGCCGGTAACGACCCTCGCCGAAAAAGCCTGCCTCGCGCCCAGAGCAAACAACATAAATTTCAGATTTGTTTCGTAAACGTCTGGCCGCAGAACAAAAAGTTCTCCCGCTTCCGTTTATCGCCAATTTTTTCTCCGCTCTCATACTCTCAACCAACGCTCGCAATTCTCTTTGTCTCTTCGGAAAATGTGTTTCTTTTTTTTCACGACTCAAATCGCTATCGTGCAAAATTGAAAATAAAATAATCCGAGTGATTAGGTGTAAAAAAATTAGGATAAATTTTCAAATCCAATTATTTGTGATTCTCTGATATAACTCGAAACAATTGGTGTATGCACGATGCCGCAATCTTTGATGATTTTCGACGATCAGCGGGGTTGGAAAATCGGGAACGTCGGTTCTCGGGACAAACCGTCGCTTGGGCTGTACGAGTGGGTAGTTCGGGGTTCCCCGTAATACAGTAATGAGAGCTTTTACTGCCATGGAAACGAAATCCGCTTATAGCCAACCACTCACGTCTCTTCCGTATATTTATCATATATAGCTCCGTGTGCGTGTATGTGTGTGTGATTTTCATCCCCTCGCCCTTCACCGATTCCGCAGTCGCGGATAGGTATGTTCTTCCGATTATCCGTGGGAATTCACGGAGGACCGGCCTCACGGTTATATACCGATAAAAAAATCTCACGAAAAATCCTATGCGAACCTATGCGACATATACTTGATCAAATTGAATGCCCTCGTCGTGAAAAAAAAACATTCCAAGTTTTTCAAGAATTATAGAATATCCGGACGAATTTTTTTTTATCTCACAAAAAAATTAATACGATAAAAGATAATACTTGAAAAGAAAGTATCATAAAGACACCAGACGGATAAAATAATGTACGAAATTAAGGTAGTCGTATCGCTGCAGCTAGTAAAAAATCATAAATATAACTATAGCCATGAAAAGAATGACTATAAAAAAATTGGGGTTTATAAAAATATTTGTCATCATCAAAAATCATCAATAACTAAAGTTGTGTATATATAGGTATAAAACAAGAGTAAATTATTGTAAAGATTTATTTAGTCAATGACTTATACCCTGAACTTTTATCCTGAAGCTTTAGTAAATATATAAAAGAGGATGTCTATAACATAAATCAGGTCGTATTTTTAAAAATAAGCTATTGGGTTTTCTTACAACAATGCGCAATTATACTTTAATTTCGTAAAAAAAAAATATTGTTGAAAAAATCTCAGTCAAAATGTTTTTTTTTTGTGAAAAACTGTGTCGCGTGCTTTTTTAAGAATTTTATCGTACACATATACACGTATAGAGTGAAAAAAGTCACTTCGCTAGATGAAAAAGTCTGGAACGTATTTCTCGATATCCATAGAATTAGAAATTGGTCGATCGATGTTGGCGACACAATCAGCCGCGATAAACAAATACGAGGGGTTGGAGCGCAACCCCGGGAGAAGATCTCGGAGTCTCCGGGTTTTTCTTTTCTTGGGGAATTAAAGGAATTAAGGGAAGTCTCGTTACTCGTATCGGAACGATCCTTCTCCCTTTTTCATTCTTTGCTCGGTCCCTCCAAGTCGGTGACGTCGAGTCTACTGTTTTTATCCACCTCGCCCCTCGTCGATCAGTCGAGGGAGGAAAAAACCGAGAAAGAAAAGAGCAAACTTTTCGCACCCTCAGCCCTTATTTCTTTCGACTTGGCGTGTCGGCCGGGCTAACAGGACACGAACACGATAAAGACCACTCCTGTAAGGATAATCGCGAGATTATCCGATAACTTTGACCATTTAACCACTATAGATTATCACTTTTCAACCCCATGAATAATATTTTTTCTCGAAGGTGCAATTTTTTTTTTATAACTTATTTCGCGCATCATTATTCTTTATTCCTTCTTATTTTTTTATTTTTATTTTATTTTATTTTATTTTTTTTTATTTATATTTATTTTATTTTTTATTTATTTATTTATTTTATTTTTTATTTTATTTTATCTTATTTTATTTTTATATTTTTATCACGTTATTTTTTTTTTGCTTTCTAATTTTTTTGAAATATTTGTCTTATAGTTCTTTTTTAATTGTTAATTACTTGTATAGTAATTTTATTTAGAGTCGGGAGAAGATAATATGAAGCCAGAAGGTTTCTTTTTTTCAAAAAGAATGCTAAGATGCTTTATTGAATAATTAAACGGAAGCTTGGATCGGTAATGGAACGACGAGAGCCTCGGGAATTTAAAAATCTTGATGTCCGTCACGAGAAATCCCTTGCGGGATTTTCCTCCCTCGCCCTTATCGCTCGTGATTTTTTTTTTCCGGGACTCACGAACTCGTTTCAACGAGTGGACGAATTGAAATCTCGCAGTGACGTATTTGCCCGCGAGTGAATTAAATATGAGGTTGAAATGAGCCACGTGCCGCAACAAAATTCGACGAGGGTCGAATTTACGAAAAATTTCGATCTTTTGACTTTGTACTTTCCACACCAGATAAATAAAACAAAAATATTTAAAAAATGAATAAAATACTTGGACAGAAAAGTTCGTGATATTTTGTAGAAAATAATTAAAATATAATTTAAAAAAATATATATATATAAATAAGACTAATGACAGTATTTAAAAAAATAACGAAACTCACCTCTTCCACTTCTTCCGACGAACCTGAGGTCATTAAATTTGGCGACTTGATTTTTCATGAAAGCTGTCGAATTTCTCAGCTCGGCGCAGCAATTCTCGTCATTGCCAGCGCAAACGGTGACCAGGGTACCGTCGTCGACGTCCCCAAGCGCGAGAACTTTAAACGCCATCGGCAATGTCTTGTTCGATCGCCAGTGCGGCGGCAGAACGGTGCAGACCACGTGAGGGCAACCTTAGTACGTCGGATACATATAAAAACCTCTCGAAAAATCAGTATTTTCACCATTTGCCATGATTTTTTTTTACGTCAAAAGAATTATGTGTATATTGTTGAAATTTTTTTATCTGTATCGAGAAAAAAATATGACAGATTTTATTATAAAGTGACAACCATATTGATTATTGCAAAATTGAACATATTTTTTTATTCCCTGTACATCATATTGTTAGCTTGTAGAAATAGTAATAGATTTTCGATATATATTGTTAATGTAAATTTATGACATATTTAAATTTAATATAAAAATGTATATTTAGTTGTAAAGCAAACAGTATAGTTTTCACTTTAAAGTAAATTTTATTATGGTAATTTCTCTCTGTGTGTTTGGTATCAAAAATATAAATTTTTAATATATAATTTGGAACCATTTTAGAAAATCTGATTCTCATGCGACTAGCTTCATCTCGCAAAAATCTTTGTGATAACATTTGAACGAAGCTGAAAAATAACTTGTGAAAATCGAAATTTTCTAATTTCGCGTCAAATTTAATTTTTTTAGCTTTTCAACTAAAGTTTCTGATTCGTGCTCAAAAAATTAGCGTTTTCATAATTTAAGGTAAGCATCCCAATAGGTAGACATGTCCCCATAGGTGGACAATTTTTTGCTATATTATTTTTAACATTTGAATTATTTATTTCTCAATAAAATCGTACGAATTATTTTTTATTGGAGCAAACTTGCTGAACCCTTGAGATAGGATCAATTTTCTGTCCAACTATTGGGACATCCTACATATTCAATCGTTCAAGTATTTATTTACTAGAAATATAGTCTAAAATTAATACATAAAATGAGTTTTGTATCACTAAAATATCAGACAATAGTTTAGAGGTGAATTTGAAGCAGATTCTTTCGTTCATATCTTTTGTAAATAAAGATAAAGTATGAAAATCCTGTCCAACTATCGAGACGTTTACCTTATAACAAATTTTTGATTTAATAATTCCTTTTCGTACGATCCAGAAATCTTCTAAACGTTTCCATTTTTGAAATATTTGATGCTTCATCTTGTAAAAATCTATCAAATGTTGTCTGATGTAAAAAAGATTTATTGAGAAATTGAGAAATGAAGCTTGTATCGATATTGAAAAAAGTCTGCTTATTTGGTCATCTACAAATAAAAACTTTCTCACCTGTCCTGATAAGTTCGCCAGGATGCTCGGTGAGAAGAGCATCGAGGGTCCTCTCAGCGAGCATTTCGGCCGTGATCGAGTAATCGGGGAGGTGAGAGTTCGCCGAGGCGGAAGCCTGGTTAGGTTCCTGCGGTGAGGTCTCATTGGCCAGGTGCATGCTCCTCCGCGAGGACGAGCGTCTTGTTTTCCTGAGCCTGACGGGACCGATCTGCGTCGAGGGCTGGAGCGGTTGACGATGACTCGGACGGGCGATCCTCGGATCTGGATGATAGTCCAGGCCCAGAGGACGATCCTCAGCTCTTACGTCGCGCAGAGGATTCGTCATGGGAAATATTTCATCGAACGGATGGCGAAAAAGACCTCTCGGTATTTTCGACTCCACTACAATCCGTTTTGATCCTGATCCGAGTCCCCGAGAGATGCAATATTTTTCAAAGTAATTTTTCAAAATTTTCAAACGTTTCGCTTGTATTCTCGATATAGTTTTCTTTTATTATTTTTTCTTTATCGAGGATTGGATCCAATTGGTGAAAACAAGGGCTTAACACCCTCGTCGATTCGACCGCAGGACTCGAATAATACGATCCCCTTTCTTAGATGGAATTAGATTTGTATAGAAAGAGGAAAAAAGGCGTATCGGGGATGAAGAAAGAGCGGCCCGAGAGCTTTCCCTGAGCGAGATCGAGCCCTGCCGATCCTTTGATCCTTATTTCATTATCCCATGACGCAGGAGCATCCGTTTGCAAATTCTTCTCCTCGTTCTCTTCTTATCCCCGAGCGTCACTCTCGAATGCCAAGTCGCGGAGAAAATTCGTTTTATTGGAATCTAAGGACTCTGATTCGTATTTTTGCCTTCTCGTTTGTCTCGGGGCTCAATCTTATCCTCGATCCCGAGCTCTCTCTCTCTCTCTCTCTCTCTCTCTCTTTGCTTCGGGGGGTCTTCCCGTTTGAGGTCTCAGCCGATCGACGATCCGACTTTTATCCCTCGCGAGCGATTAATTTTATCACGTGTCTCGCTTTTTCGCTCTCAGAGAACCCGATTCGAATTCCATTCCGCTGTCAACAAGTGCATCACCGGCTCACACAATCATCTGCGCATGCCAAACCCCTGCACGTTTCATCGAAACGATTAGAACCAAATCTCAGAGTTTATTGACATCGCGACACACTGCACTTCACCAATTATTGCACCAAATAATTCGAGCGACGTTGAATATTTTATGCCGACTCGAATGTTCATTTCCCAATACGAATTTCGGTAAATCCCGAAATGGAACAACCAATTATTTCACCAGAACTATTTTAAAAGTCTATATCGTTCGTCCAGAATAAAATATTTCCACTATATACTTTCAGAAATTCTCTTCAAGAATAATTATGCAAAAAATGCATTCGTCTCTATAGACTTGTATTCACTGTTTTTATCATCGTTTACAATTCACATTTTTGAAAGTTCACTTGAAACAATAATGGAAAAAAAAAGAACCAAACAATCGTCTGTAAAATATTTTCACCGTTCTTCAGGATAAACTTTCGAAACAGAAACAAAAATGCACAACCGTCGTAGAGTTCACCGAAACTTGTTATAACCGTGTTCACCGTTTGCAGTCAATTTTTAAGAATGATTATCGAGGGATGAGTAAAAGGAGAAAAAAAAAGCGATGACAGTTGGGCTGGTGACACTTGAGGATTAGCAGCGATAGAGGGATGGAAAGGGTCGATGTCCGGTGGAACGGAGGAACGCACGTGCGAAGATCGGAAGGTCCGGTAGTCGGAAGTTCCGGTCGGAGTATCTGGTGTAGGATAATCGGAGTGACAGAGGCCGGAATGTATATAAGGTTAAATAGGGTGTTACGGTTCCGTACGCGCGCGGTCTCGTTTCGGTTGCGTTGGCGGCGAGAGAAAGCAGAGAGACGGAGGATAGAGCTCGGCGCTCGGGAAGAGACGGCGAGAGAGCGGGCAGCAGCTAGAGAGAGAATCGGCGGCGGGCAGAGGCGGCCGTGGTGGCGGAAGCGATGGAAGGTGGTGTGGCGGCTTCTGTGGTGGAGCCGCGCGGTGTGGTTGCGGTATATTTTTGAGGCCGCGACGCCCCTAGCCACCGAGAGCCCCGAGCAGCAGCCCCGCGGTCGCCCCGCCGCCGAAGCGCACGCGGATAAAATAGTGGGGGTCGCTTTTTCCTCCTCTCCGGTGGGGAAAAACTCTGTCTCTCTCTCTTTCTCTCTCCAACTCCACCTTTCGCCTCGTTTATATTTTCGATCCCCTCTCACCGGGAACCCCCACTCGGGAACTCTCGCAACTTCGCCCTCTTTTCACTCTCGACTTTTGTCTCTCTCGCGCCTCTCCCGTCCGGGCCGTGTCTCTTCCTCCGAATTATCACCATATTTTTCGGCCTGTGTATATAAACTCCCTCCCCTTTGTCCTCCCTCTTTTCCACTTATTTTCCTCCCCCTTGCATACCCTTTTTCTCACGCCGAGTCTCTTTTTATCGCGTCTTCTTCCCACTCTTTTTTTCACTTTTTCGTCTTTCTTATGATATACTTGTGCTCGTGACTTTTTTTTACCTTTCTTTCCTGTTTCTCCCTTTTTCTCTCTTCATCCGACGTAGCCTCCTCCATTTCTCGTCCCTTATTGTTTACTCTTATTCTCAGCACGCCTCGCCTCTTTCTCTCACTTATATTCCCGAAGAAACAAACAACTGTCCCTCTCTTGCTCCTTCATTCTTTTTCTTCCTCTCTTCTTCAAGCTGTGACCCTCGTTTTCCACCCCAAGCGTCAGCTTGCTCGTCTCGGCGTGACTGCCGATTAACGGCCCACGGATCTCTCCTCCGTGCGCCTCCGGAGAACGCACTTTCGCGGCAACGGCCAGCTACGGGGACTCCTGCTTCCGAGACGATAACGAAAATCTTGCGCTTTTATGCCCGTGCCTCCCGCCGAGAACAATGAGCTGACACAAAAAGAAAAAACTCATTTTTATTTCAACAAAATTCACTTAACTTTACTTAAAATAAAGTGGTACTATCATTAAGGCAAATCTAACGATCGTAAATGACATTTTTATTTTTAGGAAATGTATACTCGATTCACGTTTTTTTTTAAAATTTTTTTTTAAGATTAATTGTGTCGTTTTTCAATTAAAAATCCTTAAAATTACAGACTATTGTTTGAAACTTCAATTGTAAAAACTTTACAACGAATTACTTATCCAACAGGCGCCCATCCAAAAATTGTAATTCATTAGAAGACGTAAAAAATGAAAAAAAATGTACTTCACCAGATAATGACTCACTATTTGTTTAAATTGTCTTCTAAGAAGTTGATTTTATTGACGATCTAATTTTTTAATTTTATTTTCTCAATAACTTTATAAATAAGTTGTTGCTCATGAATTTGATACACATTAGAAGTGTTTATAAAATCATTTATTAAATTTATAATTTTGTAATACAAATAATGAAATCTGCATACATCATCGATTTAATTGCTATACCTTAACTTAATAACGTAACTTAAATAAATTTAACAAAAACGCATTTATATAAAGCGTTTCAATTGTAAATAAAATAAAATTATAATGTATTAAAAAAATTGTGAATATTGAAAAAAAATTTCTTTTGAAGAGTTTTATAAATATCCGGTGCTTTATTTCTTATTTATTTGATACCAGAGCAAATGAAAGAAACGGAAGTGATGAGGGAGAGAATGGAGTGTGTCCGCGAGAACCGTGAATTTCTTCCGATAACGAGGCCACTTGGACTCACGAATTGTGGGGGATGATATTACAGAAAGTTCGTCGGTATCGTTATCGAGGGAAAAAAAGAAATGTATAAGGATTCTCCTCTCTGACGGGAGGAAATCGAAGAAACTGCCTCGACGTTCCTCCTCGCAAAATTAAACTGAAGCCCGAGAGAAAACAAAAGAGAGTCCCTTTTTTAGGGGACGAAAAAAAATAACTGTGCGGTCCAAAAAAAGAACGCAAAGAATAAAAAAATTCTGAAGAATTATATTGAATAAAAAATAATTGATTTGAACCGTTTTTATGATTTTATGAGATTTTTTTGTTGCTGATGAAAATAAGTATTGAATCGTCACGATGATATTTGTAAAAAACTATATTAGTGAAAAACCCAACGATCCCCCGTGACGATAAAACGAGACGACACGAGTGTCGAGAACCCCCGTTCTTGGCCCTGAGCCCCCCTTTTGGGCAACAATGGGAACCGGAGGCCTCAACAACCCCATTCTGCTCATCGACCCGCGCGCCTCCTGGCGATTCGCACTTTATTGTCATGCACCGAGCTCGCGATGCAACCTTCTGTCCATTTATTCTTCCGCGTCTCATCCGACCCTACTCACCTCCCCGATCCTTCGCTTCTACTTTGTCACTTATCTTCCGATCTGTTCGGTCATGCCGAAATTACTTCGAAGAAATAAAAAACGCCTCGTCAAACGTACTGACATATTCATTCATATAGCACAACATCCCCACCTTTTTTGTACTATTATTTCAATTTGACCCCAAACAAAGAGTATCAGAGAATTAGCTTCAAGGCATTATTTGAATAAAAAATGGTTCGGTGAAAAAAAAAATTGTATAAAAAGTTTACAGGGAGACACACGTAAAATTAGATTGTGATGTTTATTAAAAAGTATCGTAATTGTTTGACAATTATTTGACAAATAGTTCCCAAATGAATTTTCAGAATAAACCAACTTCAAAAGATTATATTGACTAATATATTTTCAAAAACTAATCAAAAATTTTTTTGTAACGTATATGTGGTAATATGCGAACTGTCAATTTTTGTTTTGATCCTTGATAAAATTTGCTCGGTATTCCATTTCACGGGGCCTTCTTTTGTCTATTGACAAACAGTATTTGGATGCTAGAGGGTAATGGTATAACTGGGTAGATTTTTTGGTTGTTTTTTTCGATCGAGCGGGGCTGTCGCTCCCTATCGGATTTTTCGCCCTCCCTTTAAATCCCTTTTTGGACAATAACGATATAGAGCGTGACCCGCGACCCGGTAAAATGCGGGGTGCAATAGGGGTGCAACTCGCTCTCGTTTCCAAGCCCCGGTAGCGCTTCCGCAGAAGTGGTCGAAAAAAAGCGTTTCACCGGGCTCGCGGAGAGCAGCGCGGTGGCGAGTGGCAAAGGGCGAGAGGGCGGCACGGAGGGAGGAAGGGTGGGAGGGAGGGAGGGGTCCGCGAGAGAAGCTCGGGGAACTGTTGCGTCACAAATCGCCGCGGCGTCATCGTCACGTGTGTACATGATGCACCAAGATAATCGACGCACTTTTACGTTCAAATTAATTGGACCAATTATCGAGATCGAACAATTACCTATCGTCCCGTCCGTGATCAATTAGATCGGTCGGGATTTTATACTGTTATTCAACGATCGTTGTCCTGCAGATTTATACTCCTCTCTAGCTAGAAAACGCTCGTGCGAATTGGTGGAAAAAAGGACGTTGAGGGGGGGAAAAAAAAGACGGTAAGAGATAAAAGGAAAACCCGTATGTTCTCGATGAAAACACCGCATATTTTTTCGTTTCATTCTTCACTTAGCGTTCTCCCTTCGTACCTTTTTTAACGCGTATATGTACCCAAAGTTTATCGGTCAATATTTGATTTTCCGTTGTCAACAAGCGATACGGAAATAAAGAGCCATTTTTTTCCAGTATACAATTTATCTCTCCCAAATTGATTTTCGTTTTGTGCTCTCGTATATATACGTATGTGTGCACCATATATTTCTTTCTGGTGAATTTTGGAATGCGGATTAATTACTCGAATAATTTTGAACCGTTATTGAAGGATAATAAATGTTTTATCATTATTTACAGAATTGCAAATGTTGTATAACATTGTACTCACTTTCAAAAATATACGAAGAGTTTTGTAATCGGGGAATAAAAAAAATCCATGAAGCGCACGTTTTATCCTATTTTTACACTCACGAAGAGAGTCACGACCACTCGTCACTCGAATAACACACAACCTTGGATAACACACAGCCTCGAATGTGCACACTACTTCGATAAGAACAAACAGGCGGAAAAACGCTGTGGAAAAGTAAAGAAAGAGGAGAGTCGAAAGTCGGAAAAAAATTTTGGATAAAGAATGGAAAAAATAAAAATTGAACGTTTAAAAGAGGAAAAAAAAAGCGATATGCGCGGGACAAAAGGAAGAGAGGAATAAATGAGGAAACGATGAGAATAAGGAAGATCCAATATTTGAATGTAAACGAAGTGGATCGTCTTGGGGGCGCAGCGACGAGAGAAGCGAGAAACACGCATCGGGGAGCGAGCCACGTGGGAAGGGTTTTTCGTCGTGTTGGAAGTTGGACGAGAGCTGCGTGTACTCGAGGCTTGAAACGAGAGCGCGCGATGACAAGAGTAGTAGGCTCGGAGGGTGGGAGGGAGGCAGGGGGGCGAGAAACACCAGGGGGGTGCGAGGGAGAGGGAGGAAGAAGAGCGAGGTGGTTGGAAACGCCGAGGGGTAGGACGAGGGGTTTATACGGGGGCGAAGGGCCGAGGGGGGCGCGAAAACGGGGTGACCGAAAGGAAGAGTCAGCGGGGGGCGTCAACCGGGGGCGGGCTCGCAGTTTTTGCCGTCTTCGCGCGCATGCGGGCGCACATTCTTTTATCCCGACGGAGTTAAGTTCGCCTCTATTGCTGGCCCAAGCCCCACCAGTCGCGAAACGACCCCTTTCTTCTTCCACCCTCGCCCAACGCGCGCTTTCTTTGAGGCTTCTTTAAGGCGAGTTTTGTCCCGTCTTCGGGGATCCTTCCCCTCGCTCCCGGTACACTGTATATCCCCCATTTACCGAGCCGCGGCTTAAAACCCCCGTCCTAAATTGATGGGATGCAGCTCCGGGGGATGAAAAGCGTGTACGCGTCTCGAGAATAACCCTGCGTCCTTTTTTTTTGACGAAAGTTGACCGAGATATATTTCTCTCCGGATATGAAATCTCTATTTTCCAAAATCATCGACTCGGCATTGTTGACTCTTAGATTCATCAGACTTTAGCTATTTTTTAAATCGTTTTTTATATATAAATATCTAATTTCATGCCTCTACTGATTGTAAAGAAAAAGTGCTGCAGATCTTTTATTATATACCATCATAAAACTACAATTTTATATATAAAACTGATGTATTTAGGAATGCCACTTAAAAAATGTTTACTTTTACTGTAAAAATTTATTTAATTTTGAAGGGTAAACAGTACAATTATTGTTACTTATTTATAGTAAAATAAGAATACTATCATGTGATTTCTCTTTTGGTTATAAACTCGTTTCTCACAACTATAACTATATTTATGACATACTCTTACAAAACGAGAGACAAATTACAATGTTTTATTATAACAATTTATAAATTGTGGGGATGTTTCATTATTTAAAAAACAGCAATTCTGATCATTTTTATATTCACAAGTACTTTGTTTTCTATGAAAAATTCTTAAAATTGATTCCAAATATATTATCAGTGGGAGGAAATATAAAATTTTTCGTACGAACTTTTCTCCATGCATTCGCTGCTCATGAAATATTTCTATAAAAGTGCATTTTTAGCGGGTATTCTTAGGACCATCGGCATCGACGATCCAGAAAAAGAGGTGTGAGAAAAAAAACGGGCACGTCAAACTGTGAACTGAATTTAATCAGGCTTTTGATACCGACGTCGTAACGAGATTGCCGAGAAGAAACCAAAGGAGTAACGACAACGTAGCGGAGTTACAGCGGCGAACGAAACAGATAGAAGGCGTTCCAAAGACGGACCTAATGAGATTAGGGGCCTGGCTCTCCCAGTGCCTCAGACATTCGGATCGTCGTTACGTCCGGATGGCTTCTCGCCGCGTGAAAAAGATCTTCTGCGTGTTCAAGGAGTTTCATAAGAATTTTTCATTTTATCCGAATAAAACTGCACCTGGAAATTTGCAGAAATAAATTTATACTGATGAGAAAATATACTACCAAACTCTATACCAGTTCTGTCGAATCGTATGAAAAAAACTAATCTATTTAATTATTAGATATAATTAAAACGTATTGTCTGTATAGTGTGCTTTCTTTCTAAAATAAGTGAAAAATGAAAGTAGCAAATTCATTAAAAGTTGTGTCCAACTAAGTCGCTTAATTTATGATAAAAAAATGTATAGAACTTTTTTGAGCAAATTCCAAAAAAAATCGTGATTCCAAATATTAAGAATAAGTAAAACAAGAATAATTTTTCTTACTTAAAATTAGGCAAAATTCAAAAGTCCAATAGAATATTTAAAAAAAAACCAATTTTTTTGAATATCAGAAATTCGTAATTTTCTTAAAAATGTGAAGAGAAAAACTATTTGAAACTTTGGCGATGTATGAAAAAAAACGATAAAAAAATGAAAATGTCACGTCCCCGTGAACTTATCGGATTTATGAGAGGACGCGGCACGGTTTTGATCTCTCTTTCGGGTCAAGACAGTTAAGTCCTCTACCCAGGG
>JAPYYW010003044.1:0-40507 GCA_030522545.1 Cremastinae sp. A BG-2022a
AACCTTCTAAAAATTGACATACATGTACATACGACGGTAAAGAAAGTTTATGAAAAATTTTAACAAAATATGTAATAAACGATACTATGACCATATCACTTTAAGGAGGTTGTAACTTCAAAGTGGTCAATGCAACAACTATTTGAATATTAAAATTATTTTAAAAAACTGCAATTTGAATAAAGCTTTATGTTTAATTTTTCATATGAGATTCACTTGTATTAATGCATTTCAGAAGAATTTTTTGAATTAATTTATACTTTTTAAAATTAGATAACGTTTTGAATGAATACGAAAGAGGTTTGACACAAATTTTTCTTATTTGTTCGATTACTCCACTTTTTTGTTGATATAATTAATAATATTTCTCTAGGAACATCATATCAAAAATTCATGTAATTCTTTAGTGTTTGCACGTGTTAATTGCTCAAATGAATATACTGATACCCCATACGCGAAGCAAAATTACTGTGTAAATTTGTCATTTTCAAATGTATTTTTCTTCACAGAAAGTTCGGTAACCTGTATAAATTTTGTGCTTATTGTGAAGTTGATTTTATTTTCTATCGAATCGACTTTGACATTCCGTTACAACCTCCTTGAAAATACTTCAAGATGTTTCGGTACAAACGACACGATGATAAAAATTTGTTTAAGGATGTATGAGCGATATTTTTAAAAATATGAGAATTTGACACTTTTTTGGTAGTTTGATCTTAAGTATATGAAGAAATTGTGTGTCAAATTTGAAATCGTTTTACTGAACGGTTTAAGAGGTATCAAACTCCAAATTGCAGAGAATTTGTAAATTCGCACTGAATATAAATTAAAAAATATAAGATTCTTGTGAATTTTTTTTATTTATGTTTTCGTAGTCGTGTTTATTTTGTATAGACAGTAATTTCTGAATGCTTTACTAAAATTTTTGTTTATTTAATTTTGTAAAAAATAAGCAATGTTTAAATTGTTTTTAAAATATGCTTGACTTGCTAATTAAGAGTCAAACTAATTGTAGGACTTAAAAAATTGTCAACTTTTTAGCAAACGCCAGGAGTTCAAAATCGAAAATGATGGACAATTTTTGAAAATTTTACATAATACTAAGTAACATCTCTAAAAGATTGTATGAAAATTTTACGACGATTAGGAAGCTCCTCGTTAAGATATCAATTGTTAAAAATGGTTATTTATTTTTGTGTCTTCCCATAAGAGCACGTGTTAAAAGTTGCTATTTTGTATAATAAATATCTCAGTAACAAACTTCATAATTTAAGTGAAATTTTGCAATGATCTTTGTATGGCGTTGAAAAAGCTTCATCTAATTTTTCAAAAAAAATTTCATCATTTTTTGTGCAATCACATAGAGAGTAGACCTTTCATTGAATTACTTTGAATTTAAAGTATGTTTTTCTTCAATTGATTTGCAGCAACTTTTCTTAATCGATTTTTACTCTCAAATAATGATTTTATATGAGAGAACAACGTTGACAAACTTTTGACTTTTTACTCTACGCACTCAACACCCTTAAATTTAGAAAGGACATTATTTCACATGAAATATGCGAATACTATTTTTTTTACAATTTTCATCTATGTTTTGTACGAACAGTTGAACCATGAAATATCGTTTTTTAGAAAATATAGCTATACATTCCATGTATAAGAACGTAACTTTAATACTCGATTATTCGAAAACAACGTGGACGATTTTTTATCCAAATTTACATAAAAATTTATTCTTGCTTGTTAACTAAATCTGAAATCATCACTTGAAATTTCATGAGACAAAATTTAAAAAAATGGCATAGTTCTTTTTTAGCATTATATGAAGTTAAATTAAATTAAATATACTATATTAAAGTGTACGAAAAATTTAAAGTTTTAAAAATTAAATTTAAATTTACTCAGTTTTAAAAATTACCATTTTTAATATGGTCTCTCATGGAAGATTAGTGAAAGCAATGATTTTTAATGTATAATATCTCGATTTCTAAGTGATAAAACTTCCTAATAAAATTTAACACACGTTTTCATATACATAATATTAAAGATCTGTGAACATTTTTAAGAAAATCTTTCTCGACACAGTTTTGCGGTTGCGCCACCTTATTTTTATAGCGTTTTTAACAATTTTCGATTCTCTATATTATACTTTTATACTTTTAACAGGTAAAACTCAATTTTTTTACGCAAGTTGTACCGAAACCCTTTAAAATAATTTGGAAAAGTAACTAATAGAAAAAAAAATACAATTCGAAATATGATCAGAATAAAGATAAATTATCCAAATATTTTTCAGTTTGATTTGATGCATTGATAGATATTTATATTTTTTTTTTTCAGCTTACCATTTGGGCGACGACCGGCAGCATTATGTTGGCAACCCCGATATTCGTCGTCACTTCAGTGATCGTTCCAATGAAGAGGCAAACTATAGCGAGAATAATAAACCTTGGATAATTTTTCAGAGGGATGAAGATGTCTCCCATCCTCTTCGAGAGACAAGAGTTATTGCTCGCCTTGGCAATGGCGAAACCACCACCCAGAAGAAACATCAGACTCCATGGAATTTTCGTGACGAGAATTTTCCATGTTATCAACCCCTCGCTCGGGTGTTTAGGTCTTTCGCTCGCTGATGCAGAAATTCGGTTAAAATAATCCAGCTATTTTTTATTCGCTAAACAAAAAAAAACTCACTTCTCTTCCTAAAGACGTTTTTCCACGCACATTCTTTGGGGATAACGAACATTATTATTACGATTAATATCACTGGCGTCGAATCTTTGATCTCTCTAAAAATTGAACGTGTTAATCGAATTTTTCATATTTTAATTAATCATAGAAATAATTTTTTTCATTTATATTGAATTCATTGTACTATTATTTATTAATATTGATTTTATAAATCTAAATATTATTGAAACCCCATAAATTAAAGACGACAAGACTCACACTTTCGACAACAAGTCAGCCCATCCTGTTATGAATCCTGGTGTTTTGAAGAACCAGAGGAAAATGCAGATGGCGAACAGAATGCAAATAATAATTTCTTGAAACGTCATTGGCCCTAGACTCTTGTATTTTTCATTAATTATCTATCGTTGAAAAAAAATTCAATGGCGTATTAGAACCGAAAAAACATTATTGTCTTTTCTCATATCGTAAAAATGAACTTTTTCGAAGGTTCGAAATGTTTGCTTCCGCACTTGCTTTGCTATGATTTCACCCTCTTGATCAATTTTCGCGGCTTCGGCGTCCTTGCTGCCCGGTCTGAATAATCCCATGTAGAAGAAGAGAAGATAAATCCACGTGAGAAATACATTGACTATCATTTGTGGTGTGGCCCACACCATCCACTGGGAAAAGCTGATGACGTCCGCGTTAGGAAAGGTCGTCTCGTAAATCCCTTTAAATGTCAAAATTGTCCCACTGCCGACCAGAGTTCCGGTACCGCCGAAAGTCGAACAATAAGCCGCGGCCAACAAATACGCTTTCGTTATATTCGTCGGTTTTGTATTTCTGTTACAAACATATTGTTTATATTTTTTTTTAATTCAGACAAATTTTTCCTTCGCGATAATTCATTTTTTCTGTAAAAATTCTTTTTTTTTTCTTTCAAGAAATCGATTTATTTTTCATGCAATTTTATTTTGTTCTTCATAACGTTTTCTCATTGAAATAAATAAATCGATCCCATGAATTTTCCTTGGATAATACATTTTTCAGATGGACTTTTTTTTATTCAATGAGGGATTTTCTTTTTCAAAATGAAATCAATTTTTTAACGTGATCGTATCAAACATATTGAGAAATAATAAATATTTTTGTAAATAAATTTTCAGACGATAAAAATAATAGATGAAATATAATTAAATGAATGCATAAACTCACAGTTTTAATGGATCTTCAGGATTCGCTATTTCATCTTCGATGAAAGTTCGACATAATCCTTGCTAAAGTCAGGTAAATTTTTTTAAATAAGTAAAGTTTATTCGATTTTGAAATGAGAGAATTTTGAGTATCGAAGTTGTCTTCAAATGCTTAAAATTAATGAAACTTTATAAGGAGCAAAATCATGTATATATTTAAGGTAGTTCTCAGGTAGTATATTCAAGGTACAGTCAAATCAAAAATTTTTATCTCAGTTTGTCTCCTTACCATGTGATTTTTCAGCTCAAGTTTATTAAGAAAAGTTGTTTCAGATTGTTCAAAAAATAATATTCTCAAAATTGAAGGTCATCCAAGGTGATCTGTACTTGCTATGTACGTATAAAAATCATAAAACAAAAAAATCTTGCCAATTTTTTAACAAATAAAGGACGCTTCTTTGAACTACAATAAAGAGCCATGCTAAATTTTAAGAAGATTCACTATCTAGAGTTGAAGATATTTAGGAAAATTGTAATTAACAAGGGCTCTTATGGAAGAGTACCAAAAAATGGAATTTTTAACAACAAATATCTCGATTTTTATGTGGTGAATCCTCTTAAAATTTGATACACATACCCATGTCTTATCAAAGAAGGTTTGTGCAAATTTTCAATGAATTTCTAAGAAAACGATAAAACTATAGAACTACCTTGAAGAAAAAAAGAATGAAAGTAATTTTTAAGAATGTTGTGTTCAAAATCGAAAATATTGGAAAATTTTTAAAAATTTAACGTAATATTAAGTAACATCTCTAAAACGTTATGTACAAATTTCATGACGATTAGGAAGCTCCTCATTAAAATATAAAATGTTAAAAATGGCTATTTTTTGTACTTTCCCATAAGAACACGTGTTTGAAGTTGCAATTTTGTATAATAAATATCTCAGTAACGAGATTCCTAATTTAAGTGAAATTTTGCACTGATATATTTCTATATAGTATTAAAGAAGCTTCGTCTAATAAAAAAAAATCATCATTTTTTTTGTACAATCACATAGTAGATCTGTCATTGGATGACCATGAATTTCAAATATGTTTTTCTTCGGTTGATTTGCAGCAACTTCTCTCAATAAATGTTTACTCTAAAACGACTTCGTGTGGGATAAAAACGTTGTTAAACTTTTGATTTTTATCTCCACGGACTCAACACCCTTAAAAAATATAAAAAAAAAACTTGTTAAAAGCGTAAAGATGCAAACTTTTTCCATTTCGAAGAGAACGGCGATGATAATGGGGACCATGAGCGCAGTGGTGGCCGCATTGGATATCCACATCGAGAGGAAAGTCGTAACGACGCACAATCCGCCGAGAAGCTTTCTGTGACTGCAACCGAGGATGGTCATCGTCCCCAGGGCGATTCTCATATGCACGTTGCTCTGCTCGATCGCAATCGCGATCACGAGACCCCCGATAAAAACCATAATCGTATCGTTCATGTAACAGAGGCAAACTTGCTCGGTGCTCAATATACCGAAACAGGGAAACAGGACCATTGGTATGAGCGAAGTTATTGGCAATGGTATGCATTCGGTCACCCAATAAATCGACATTATCAGAATTACGTAGCTGCATCTTACTTCCTTTGAAAAAGAAAAAAAAGCAATTCGAAGTGTATAGACGAAAAAACAAATATTAACAAATATACTGAAAAATTTGGATAATTTTTCTTAAGGTATAGTTCTATATTAGTACAGTCAAATCAAAAGTTTTAATCTCTATTTATCTTCACACCATGTGGTTTTTGAGCTTAAGTCAATTAAGAAAAATTGTTGCAAATTGTTTCAAGAAAGACATACTCAAAATTCAAAGTCGTGTACTTATTGATACGTATGTATGAAAATTAGGAAAATTGTAATCTTAGGATTAAAAAAAAACTAAAGGAAGCTACGTTGAAGTACAATAAAGAGCTGTGCAAAATTTCAACAAGTTCCACTACCCAGACGTCAAAATATTCAGAATTGAAGGGAGTCTTCTCCCATTTATGGAAGAGTATATGAAAATAATTTTTTTTTTATGTTTACCACTTTCCATTTTTTTTCAATTTTGGAGTTCTATAAACATGCACAAAAATTGGCAAAATTGGTGTTTTATAAAATAAGCTAATTTTTTTTAATTACAAAAAAATAGAAGTCGAAAAAACACCACTTTGACAAAATTTGAGGATTCTTAAAAAATGTCAAAGTTTTTTATAAAAAATAAAAAAATAAAATAAAAAATGGTAATCATTGAGAATTTTTATTTTTTTCAAAAAACTCAAAAAAAAATTCATGAAGATAGATATGAATAATTTTGATCTATTTTTTATTAAAAAGTACATCTAATTGCGAAAATCGTAAAAAAACGTCCCGATAACTCAATTTTTGAAAAAATTATGGCTATTTAAAAAAAAAGAGCATTTTTTGTCAAAAATTTATAACTTTTTTTGGATTGGGTGAAAAAATATGAAATAATTCTCAGAGAGGTTTTCATTAGGGTAGAAAATGATAAAAAAGTTTCAGCAAAATCAAAAGGGGACAGGTCTAAAAGTGGTCGAAACGGTGTGGAATAGCTCATATACAGAAAATAGTAATTTTTGAGAATAAATATCTCAAGTTCTACGTTGTGAAACCTCTTTAAAGTTAGTATACATTTGCACATTATATCAAAGAAGGTTTTTGCAAATTTTCAACAACTTTTGAAATATTGAAATATTTAGTCAAACATTAAAAATTTTTCACAGCATTTTTTTATATGGAACAATATTTAAAAAATTGTAAAAAAAAACTTTCAGACTTGACTGTATCAAGAGATTTTTGATATTTTTATACAGAACGATATTCTTTAGTTTCTCTTTAATTTTAAGAATATTTTTTATATTAATTGTTCAAATAATAAAAAACAAAAATTTCAGACAAAAATGTTTAAGCTCAGTAATCGGTATCGTTTATTCATGAAAAATATGTTTGAACAATTTTTTTTGAAACGCTTGATTAAACAGTAATATTGAATTTAGAAAAAAATGTTTAAAGTTAAAAAATGAAGTTGAATTTGATTAAAGATGTTTTTCAAAGATTGATTAACAGTGTAGTAATTGTATATAGTAATTTTTCAATATTAAACAGGAAAAAATTCTTTAACAAGTTGTCAAAAAATATTTCTTTTTAGCTATTATTTGGTAAAAATGATTGTTTAAGCGTCAAGCATTTTAATCTGACTTTTATTTTTCTGTATTAGACATACCGAGTGGCCGAAGAATATAAAAAATGGAGAGAGAACAATGGGAGAAGCGAGGGTGACTAGAGAACGCCAGTAGACTCTGGCAAAGAATCGTAGCCTCTCGCGAGCAGACAATATCTCGACTTCCGTTGACCTAAGCGGAGAGGAAGAACGTTCATTTCGAAGCTGGAGAAATTTTCTTCGAATGCCTAATGAGCCGAGAGAAGAAACGCGTTTTCGTCTGTGTGAAAGTGTTCTCGTGTGTTCGATCGTAAATTCACGAATGTTCCCGAAGGTTTTGTCATTCGGGAACAAAAATATGTGACGAGGCCTTTCTTCTTCCAGCCGGAAGTCCAATCGGGACTCAACTGTTGGCTCTCCGTCGCGACATCCGCTTCCTCCGTATTTTCCGTACGTGTCTCATCCTCCATTATTCTTTCCTTCTATACCAACACCTCTTTCATTCTTCGAATCTTTTTTCTTTCAACCTCGCACAACGAGGTTGCGATTCCTCTGTCATTGCCTCTGAACGTTGTCGATCAAAGGATAACACATTTTTCAATTGTTCAGATAACATTCGGGTACTTTTTTCGAAATTAGATATTTCTGGCTACCAATTTGTTCGTTTACTATTTTTTTTTATTTCTTCAACCCTTCGTAGTCACCAGGGGCCAAAATGACCCCAGGCGCAACTTTACTATAAGAATGACTATGAGTTAATAAAAATAAATACCTTTTTTGAAATGCCCACCATGGAGCTATTTTTTTCCTTAGACTATGATATCTCAAGAGTATCACCCTAAAATTTTATGAAATACCTTTTTTGAAATGCCCACTATGGAACTATTTTTTTTTCTGTAAACTATGATATCTCAAGAGTATCACCCTAAAATTTTTTAAGAATATAGTAAAAATTGGTAGAGTTATCCTTGCTGATTTTTTTCACCATTTTGAAAATTTGATACAAATTTTTTGGCATGATATTCTCATACTGAAAAGTTTAAACTAGTATTCTGAATTTTTGTGAGTCGTTCGGAACGATACTGGCAACTCGGCAATTGTTTAAACATGATTGGGGTAATTTTGAACCCTCCCCCCCTTCTTGTGACCGACGCGTTTTAATATTTGAGTATTATCGAGTATAAAAAAATGAAGGTGGTACAATCGAGACTGTCTATTCAAAATTTTATCCTAACATGTTGACCAAACGTAAAATCATACCTTGAAATTTTTTGAGACACAATTTAATAAAAATAGCACAGATTTTCTTTAGCATTGTGTTGAAGTGTATGCAAAATTCAAATAGGCTCGACCATGTAATTATTTAGATATTAATTTTTTTATATTCTACTTTTATCATGGGCTCTTATGGAAGATGGAAAAAAATGATTTTTAATGTATAATATATGGATTTCTAGATGGTAAAGCTTCGTAAAGTTTGACAAACGTTTTCAAGTTTGATAAACAAGATCTGTGCAAATTTTTAAGATAATCTGTGTCGACACGGTTTTTACCTGAAAAACTTTGAGTCTATACCATACCATTCAAAAGTTTCCATAGTTCGTCATATTTTATGAAGTTGTAATACGATTAATACATGCATATTTTATTTATGTACTAGGCCTCCTAAAAGCACGCAGAAAAAATTGATAGCTTCCTACTTCATGCACACTACTCACAAATTCGTTTCAAAAGGGCAAATTAATTTTTTTTTGATTAAAAAAAATCTACATTCTCTCCTGTCGATTCGAATGCGTTTTTAAGAGTCGATTTCTTTGAAACAAGTGTAAAACTTGTTCAGAAAAAATTGACAGCTTCCTAATTTATGCACAGTTCTCACAAATTCGATTTAAAGGTATATAAATTACTTTTTTTCGATATAATAAAATCTACAGTTTCTCTTGCCTATTCGAATGTATTTTTATGAATCGATTCCTTTGAAACGAATGTAAAACTTGTTTAAAAAATTAAAAAAAATTAACATTTCTATAAAACTATGCCCAAATCATTAAAAATTATTTCTCAGTGACGAGCTTTCTGATCGTCGTAAAATTTTTACATAATATTTCGGAAGTGTACTTAATAAGTGTATTTTTTATCATCTATTTTTACTTCGTTATTTATATTTGATTAATAATTTCCGATATTGGACTTAGGAACATTTTTAAAACAACATTGACAACTTTATGTTAATTAAACAATATATAATAAATATTGAATCAACAAAATTTGTGTAAAAAAGAAAAATAGTTTCTTCAGGTTCCTTTTTTCAAATCGTTCGAGAGCGAATTTTTATCTGTCATTTTCAAAGACGTAAAAAAAAAGATTGTGAACGAAAATAAATGAATCAAGCACTCCCGTCAATCTTGAGTGTTTGCTGATACGTGTTTTTTTTCGCATTTTTTATCATCGCGTGAACGTTTTTTGGAACGATGAAAAATTGGGGGATGAAAAGTGCTCCGGTGAGTCATTCGCTGATAAATTTCAGTCGACGTCGAACCAGATATTTTCCTCCATTCGCGCAGAAGTGAGTCACACGCTAAGAAGCGCCCTTCGCTGTTTAAGGATGGGGTATTAACGAAAGTACGAAATTGAATTTTTTTTTTACGATATAGAGTATTAAGGTAGGAGTATGAAGATAGGAGTCGTGTGACAGTATATTCAAAAGTTTGGCTGTACGTGTTAATTAAATGTTGAATCATTACTTGAATTTTTTTAAGACAAATTTTTTTTTTAATTTCTATTGATCTTCTTTGATGTCAAATTAACATGTGTGCTAAATTTGAAGAGGCTTCACCATGTGCTTATCAAGATATTTATTTTTTAACATTTCTACTTTCAATATGGGCTCTTATGAAAGATCTAAAAATGTGACGACTTTCAACAATTAATATCTCGATTACTAGATGGTGAAACTTCATAAAATTTGGCATACATTTCGACATGACCTCAAAGAAGTTTTGTACAAATTAAAAAAAATTCTATCTTAAACATTTTGATGCGACTCCTACCTTAAAAGCTGCAATCTCACACATTAATATCTGTTCGATGAAGCTTCCGTAAGTGTTGTGAATATTTTAATAAAACGTCAAGGACTATCAATACAAATTTTTAAGAAAAGTTGAAAAATAATTTCACTTGATGATCGAATTGATCTGTAAAATGAGCGTCGATGAATGTTTTAAAAAATTTGTTTAAACTTTCTTTAACATCATATACAAGTGTGTAGCAAATTTTACGAAGTTTTACCAAGCCAAAGTAGAGATTATCATATTTTTCTGTACACTCCATAAGAACACGTTTTCAAATTAAAGTTTTCAGTAATAAATATCTTGAATTCCAGACGGTGAAATCTTCTAAAATTTTGTAGGGACTATTATGTAATATCGAAAGAACTTTTAGTTTTTTTTAGAAAAATCAATTGTAAAAAAACTTTTTATCTATATACCAGGTATACCTGATATTTCTGACTTTAAATAACCTTGAATTTCAAGTATATGTTATTCATTAGTCAAATTGTAAAAATTTTTCCTAATAAACTAAAACTCACAAATGATTTTGAACGATAGAAAAAATGTCATAAAATAGAAGAAACTTTTGGGCTTGACAGTCACAGACCAATCCCCTTAAATCCTCAAATGACTACTGCATAGCAACACGATCCCTTTAACTATAAAAGTCTCAACTTCTACACGGCGAAATCTTTTAAAATGGAATACATATCGAAAAAGATTCATGCAGATTTTCACGAAATATAAAAAAACGAATTCTCCATAAAACATCATACTGGAGGAAGGACTTCAGAAATTTCATGATACCGAAACCTAAGAAAACACTGAACGAACGAAAAAGTGAGTGGATAACTTTAACATTTTAAATTTAATTTTTGAATTGAATATAAAATATAAATACAAATTTCAAACGTTTAATTTAGAAAGCTGTAAAAATGATCGGCCTTGAGAGTGAAAAATATACATTTAACAGATAAAAGAAAGAGAATGGAATACACATCGAAGTAGATTCATGCAGATTTTTACGAAATCTGAAAAAAAAACGATTTCTCGATGAAACATCACTTATTGAGTGAGAGCTTCAAAATTTTCACGAGACCGAAGCCGCAAAGACTGAATGAACGAAAAAGTGATTAGAGAACTGTAACATTTTTAAATTTAATTTTTTAATTGAATATAAAATATAAATTAAAATTTCAAACTTTTAATTTAGAAAGCTGTAAAAACGATTGGCCTTAAGAGTGAAAAATATACATTTAACAGATAAAAGAAATAAAATGGAATACACATCGAAGTAGATTCATGCAAATTTTCACGAAATCTAAAAAAAAAACGAATTCTCGATGAAACGTCACTTATTAAGGTAGTTCTATAGGTACATCAGTAAAATCAAAAGTTTTTATTACAATTGATCTCCATACCATGTGGTTTTACAGCTTAAGTCAATTAAAAAAAGTTGTTGCAAATTGTTTTAAGAACAACATACTCAAAATTTAAGGTCATCCAAGGTGACTTGTACTTGCTACGTATGTATGAAAATTAAAAAATTCATAATCTTAGAATTAAAAAAAAAACTAAAGGAAGCTTCTTTGAAGTACAATAAAGAGCTATGCTAAATTTTAAGAAGGTTCACTATCTAGATTTCAAGATATTTAGAATTGAAAATGGCAATATTTAACACGGGCTTTTTTTAATAATAAATGTCTCAATTTCTACGTGGTCAAACCTCTTAAAATTTGGTACGCAGATGTGTGACATATAAAAGAATAACTGTACCAATTTTCAACAAAATCCTAAATAATCAATAAAACTATAGAATTACCTTAAGTAAGAGCTTCAAAATTTTCACGAGACCGAAGTCGCAAAAACTGATCGAACGAAAAAGTGAGTGGAGAACTTTAACATTTTAAATTTAATTTTTTAATTGAATATGAAATATAAATAAAAATTTCAAACTTTTAATTTAGAAAGCTGTAAAAATGATCGGCCTTGAGAGTGAAAAAATATACATTTAACAGATAAAAGAAATAGAGGCTAGTCGGATAATGCGATAGAAGGAGAATAAAAGCGATACTTTGGATAAATCGGCTTTGTCCGAAGGGAGGGGAGGAATTGTCGCGTCGATAGGTGGTGCTCCGCTCGGTCTCGCGTGGATGAACTGTCGTCGCGGAGCGGTGTCTACCGCGTTCGCCTCATCGTATACCTCGCGCTAGACAATGAGGGATATTCGACCGTGAGAGAGGAAAAAAAAAGGCAGAGTCGGGGAATAATGCCGGATGTCGAGCTCTCGAGCTCTCGCGGCACGAGAGTTTTAAAAACCCTTGGAAAATCGAGAAGGAGAGAAAAATATGAATGGCGAAAGAAGAAGAAAAAAAAGAAAAAAAAAGAAAAAAAAAATAAAAACGAAGAGCCGGATAAAAATCGCGGATTCAGGGAAAAATACTAGACGCGTATAGGATACAGTACGGTTTTTCAATTTTCTCGTTCCATATCGCTGTCGAGACTCCGTCTCGTGGAAAAAATAGACGAGAGGGAAAAAAATAGACGATGTATGCCCGAAGAAGGGTTGGATGGTGGGGAAGAGGTTCGAAGGGGGATCCGGGGGGGTTGTTGGAGGGAGGAAGGAGAAAAGGGGTTGAAGCAAGAGTCTCGGGACGTAAGCCTTCCGCGTCTGGGGCGGCGGGGGAGAGGGGACGGCGTGGGAAAAGCGGGAGGACGGTTGGAAAACTGTTTCGGGGGGGGGGGGTAGGGGGTGGGCGTTAAGGGATGAAACTCGCGGGAATCGACTCGCGTGTTTCGCACGATCCCGCGCGCGTCGCCCGCTTCACCGCGGCCCGATGAGAACACGTTTCTGCCCGATGAGAACACGTTTCTGGGTAAGGAGGAGGCGCGGGAGGGGTGGAAGAGCGAGCGAGAGACGTGAAGAGGCCGTGAGAGCTTTTCAGGGGTTGAAACGAGAGGGTTGAAAAAGAAATAGGGACGAAAGAGAGAGAGAGAGAGACTCGTCGAGAGCAAAGGCAGAAAGCTCGAGGAGAGAAACAGGTTGATAAACAACGGAGTCACCGAGAGGGTGGGAGGGAGGGGGTAGGGGGAGGCTTAAAATAGAAAGAACGACAGCGAGGAAGAGCTGGGAAAAAAGCCGCAAAGATATATGGGAACGAGCAGCTAAAAGAGAAGGAAGTAATAAAGAGGGAGGACGGATGAAGAAGACAAGCGAGGGAGGAAAGGATCTCCTCGGGATGGAAGACTTCGCGGAGCGAAGGCTTCGGGGGTTGCGAGTGACAAGGGACGGAGATAAAAACGACGAGAAAAGTAAATGAAAGATTTTCGAGCGAGGAAGCGACAAAGAGAATCTAAACCGAGACAAGGAGGGATCGAAGGGGAAAGACGAGACAAGGGTCTTAAGCGCGTTGTGACTTAAATTAAAAAAGAGCGTGTACGGAATTTGAAAATTTTTTTATTATTATTTACAGATGTATAAAATACTTGAAATCTCGTGTACAATATATAAGTCACACCGAGAAGAAAATATCGTAAATTTTATTATAAAGTTACAACTATAGTGATTATCATCGAAGTAATTTTTAGATCATGCTTATTATAATTATTAATAAATAATAATAAATAATAAATTGCATCAATCCAGATCCAAAATGTGTTTCATTTTACGATAAAAATGTAATTTAATTTTATAACAAGTATAGCATGTATAGTTGTCACTTTATAGTGAAATCTATCATCTATGATTCCTCTCAGTGTATTTTTCAATGATTATAACAACTATTGCTCATAAATCTCAGATCACAATCTACACATAACTTCGTAAAAAATTAAATCGTAAGCTTTTTAAAAAAAGTTTTTAAAAACCTATAATTTTTTTTTATTTTTTTTTTTCATCATTTTTTGTTAAAATAATTGAAAGCCTCAGGTTTTATCACATTTCTATATGACTAAACGCAATTCATTTAAAACTATTTGTTAATGGCGAACTTCCAAATCATCGTGAAATTTTTAGACGACGATTTGGAGGTTATTTTATAATATCTAAAAATTTTTAAAAATTCACGATTTTGGACATACCATTCTTAAAATAGTTCTTAATTCAATTTAGTGGTTAATTTGTTTATGAGACACCTGGTTATTATATATTTATGTGTTTATTAATTTATTTATGCAATTTTAACAGTTTCATATTGCGTTGCCGCAATATATAATCTTCAAATATTTGAAGAAACGATAGAGATCTGCGATTTGTAACTAAAATTTCCATTCATTATATTTTATCTTATCAGAAAGCTCGATAAAGGACCTCTAATTTTTTTTTACATTGTATGTTTTTAATGATGAACAAAATGAGAGGTTTATAGATTTGCAGTTTTTAACAACACAAAAATCCAAATAAGTTTACATAATTATCATTTGGGGTATGTTTGCGTGATCAAAAACACATTTTTAATTCAATTTTTCTCGAAAATAACATCAACGATCCCCTTGATTTTTTTAAAAATAAATTATAGGTATTACTTCATTAACTAATAAACCTAATATAGTATAAATATTTTCTGCAGACTTAGAATTTGGCTGTAGAACTATACTTAAGTCAATTTGTAACTATTTTTAAGGATCTTAATTTCATCGAACACGTAATAAAGACTTAAAAGAAACCTGAAAGAAGAAAGAAAAGAAAGAAAGAAAGAAAGAAAAGAAACCTGATTAGACTCCACTAATATAACTACGCTTTTTAGGAAATCAATAATAAATTTAATGAAATACATATACGGCATTAATTTTTATATTATTTATAGATATTGTTTATTTAGCATTTTAAATAATTAAGCATATTATTATTTTAGAGTCACACCACAAATAAATGAACATTTCACTGCGATCATTTTCAGCTTTTCTCCTCCACAAAGTTTTAAAAGTTCAGTCGAGCAGACGATCAAAAGTTGATCACCGTTTGTTTCTGAACAGATGCAACGTGCATGTACAACCGATAAATTCTCGAAACTCCATCCGCGCGACTACAAATCCAGCATTAAGGATGTATGTCCAGTCAAATCCGCAATACATCTATTTGTTTATTCCGGTCACCGAAAATGATGAAAATCTGATATCTACAGAATAGGAAAAATCATTGAAAGAATATACAAAAAATTGTTTCTTAATTTTGTTTTTTACTATAAAATAAGTTGAAAGAAATGTAATATAAAAAGACTCATTCTATTGACTCACAATCGGTATAAAATAGACATTTGTACTGTTTTGGCATATGATCTATGGCAATATATTTGACACATTAAGCGTACAGCCTTTGGGATCTCTCGATCACAGGCACAAGCTGCATCTTGCATGCCTCTTATCGATTTCAACTCTAGGTCACATATTATTTTGTTACAACATATACAGAACATTGATTTTAATGGAAAATACAATATTTGTTTATTTACACAAAAAAAGGCATCTTGCATGCCTCTTATCGATTTCAGCTCCAGGTCACATATTATTTTAATGGGAAATACAATATTTGTTTATTGACACAAAAAAAGGTATCTTGCATTCCTCTTATCGATTTCAGCTCTAGGTCACATATTATTTTGTTACAACATAGTATACAGAACATTGATTTTAATGGAAAATACAATATTTGTTTATTTACACAAAAAAGGCATCTTGCATTCCTCTTATCGATTTCAGCTCTAAATCATATATTATTTTGTTACAATATATACAGAACATTGATTTTAATGGAAAATACAATATTTGTTTATTTACACAAAAAAAGGTATCTTGCATGCCTCTTATCGATTTCAGTTCTAGGTTACATATTATTTTGTTACAATATATACAGAATATTGATTTTAATGGAAAATACAATATTTGTTTATTTTTACAATAAAACTAACGTTAACTCATGACTGGGGTTGATATCAACCCCACGCGTGGCATAGACGCATACTGGTCAGCAGCCAGCGATCAACCGACGCTTCTACCGATTTGTCACTACTCTCGGACCTTCGAACTAAATTATCACATGCATCCACGATCGGCAATGACACTCGCAAGCTCAGGAGAATACCTTGGATTATGCACGGGGTTGATATCAACCCCAGTCATGATTACTAGAGGGTTAATATCAAAACATCGCAAGGAACAGGAATTAAACGTAAACTGGATTAAACCGAGAGTAAAAGAGCTTCCGCAAACTTTTGAATCAACCCGTACGGGAGAACATCCTCGAAGGGTTGGAAAGAGTCGCGATGAAGATATGCTGGAATGAGGAGGGTACGAGAAAGACAGATAGAGAGAAATAAATGGAAAGAGGGTTGGGAGGAGAGGGTCCGAAACGAGAGGAAAAAAGCCGAGAAGAAAAATATTTTCGAGAAAATAGAGAATCGAAAATGGAGACGAAGAGGACTGAAGCAGGGGTTGAAGCGAGACGAGAGGTTCTCAAGTGCAAAGAGCGAGATCGCGAGGGAGAAAGAAAGAAAACGGGAAGCGAAGGAATAAAAGGAACGATGCCAGAGACAGGAGGGCCGGAGGAAATGGAAAAAAGGGAGAAAGAGGGATGAAACAGAGAAGAGGGGGGTGGGAGGATGGCGGACGGCGAGGAAGCGCGCAAGGGGCAGAGTATCGGAGGCGCGCGCCTCGACAATCGTCCAGGGGGTGAGGGAGGGCTAACAGGGAGGTCTTCGAACCCCTCGGCAAGAGTTCCCTGGGTTTTAGTCTGCATTGCGCATTCACGAGACAGGCGCATCGTGACGACGCCTGTGACGCGCCGTCACCCGACGCTCCACCGTTAATACATCCTAGCTTTGTCGCCGATATCCGTACGAACTCGCACATGTTCCGCAAAAATTCAATAAAACAAAATTAAAATTAAACATACATTGAATTAAATGAAAAACAAAACAAGGGGTTGAAAATTCATAAGAATATTAAAATAAAATATATCGAGAGGGTGAGAAAATAAATATACAGTCGCGCGGACGATTCGTGCGTCTCCGATAAAACGAGGGTGCGCTCCGTCTTCCGACTCGTTATTCACGGATAACAATCGAGCGCGTATCGCAAAAAAGTTTTATTGTCGCGCGCGCCCTGCGACGAGGCAAGAGCGCGAAAGCTCGCTCTCGCACGGACGGGGAATCGCTGAAGGCTCCATTCCGCGCGCTGTCGCCGAACGAACGACGCCTCCGGTCTCTCCCGCTCCGTATAAACACCTTCTTCAACATCACTACCATTCCCTCCCCCTTCCTCGCCACCCAGGATCGCGCGCACACCCCGGGATCATTTTCACACGGGCCAATATATTCTCCGGACCACGGCGACACACGCTCCGACCGCCGAGGCCTACATTCCACGCACGGAGAGAGGGAAGGACGCTTTTGGGTGGCGACTCGTGAGATCTGTCATCCTCCTCGAGCATTCCTTCGAGGATTCTCAAAACAGCTGTGAGTATACTCTTTTGATTGTTCTTCGATTTTTATTCCTCTACTTCTTCCTCGCTTATTCGCTCGTTTTCCGATTCAGACCCGTTTATTTGTGCTCTTCGGCAAATTTATGCTCGATTCTTCGCTTCCCTCTTTGCGAAGAAACAATTTTTTTTTTGGATTTTTTTTTTTAGAAACAGGTTGTAGTATTTTTGTCACACTTTTTTTTGAGATATTTTTTATCGATCTTATCTCACGTTGACTGGTTGTGATTGAGGTAAATGCTTTTTTCTCTTCTTTCTCGTTTGATGTCTTTTCTTTCTTCGTGGAAATATATTTTTAGGTTTTTTTTTTTAGAAATATGTTAGTGGTTTTGTCATATTTTGAGAAATTTTTTGTCGATTTTATCTCGCATTGACGGGTTGTGATTAAAGTGTTTCGTTTGTGTGTTTTTCTTTTTCATTTAATTTTTTTTCTTTCTTTACGAAAATTTATTTTTTATTTTTTAACAACAAGTTAGTATTTAACAAAAAAATTTTCACAAATTTTCTGTCGATTTTTTCTTACGTTGACTGGTTGTCGTTAAGACCAATGTTTTGTTTGTGTCTTTTTATTTTTTGTTTGATACTTTTTCTTTCTTTACGAAGAAACATTTTTCAGTATTTTTTAGAAACAAGTTAGTATTTTTATGATTTTTTAAGAATTTTTTTTTCGGCTTTATCTTATTTTGACTGATGGCTGTTATTAAAATAAATGTTTTGTCTTTTTCTTTTTTATTTGATTCTTTTTCTTTCTTTTGAAGTACTTTTTGTTGTTTTTAAGTATTTTTTCCAATCAAGTTAATATTGTTTTCATTTTTTTAAGAAATTTTTTTATCGATTTTATCTGACGTTAACTGGTTGTGATTTAGATAAATGTTTTGTTCGTGTCTCTTTCCTTTTAGTTTAATTCCTCTTTATTCTTTACGAAGAAACATTTTTTAGCATTTTTTCGAAACAGATTAGTACTCTATTTCATTAATTAAAAATTTTTTTTATCTATTTTACTTCATATTGACTTGTTTTCCTTAAGGTCTATAATTTGTTTGTGTAAAAGTTGGTTTTGTGCTAAAAGAATTTGTCAATACCATTTCCCACGTTCACTCGTTTGTTAAGATAAATGCTGGAATTCTTTTTTAAAATGGCTTTTGAGTAAACATTTAACCGACTTTATCTCCCACGTTGATTTGTCATTGTTGAGACAGTTCTTTTTATTATTGTTGTTGTGTAAAAATGAGCATTCTATTTTCTTTGGTCCTTTCAACGTTCGATCGATGCTTTCGGAGATTGCATTCTCTTCGCGGATGCTCGAACAAACAGTATATATTTGATAAAAGCGGTTAAATTTAGCGATTGTTTGGTAATCGATAATTTAATTATCGGCTGTCGTGCAGGTGAAGAGGAAAAATCGAAATACCACGTGATACTTTCGGGATTGATTTTCGTCCTCGTATACATAAGCCCGCGCGTAATCATTGAGCATTCATCGAGTATACACTTGACAGCCAGTGGAAGGCTCAAGACATTAACACGTGACGTGTCACGACGCCGGTTTTAATTAACCGTGCGTGGGATGTCCTCCATCCATAAATAGAATTTTCATAAAGGGGTGAATGCTCCGGAGAAAGGATCATTTTCGTATCACCCCAAATATAAGTTTTATAAAATAATAAGTTGCATAAACATTGATTAAAGTAAAAGAAGCATTGATCTATTGATTTATTTCATTCCAATAAAAAATCAAAACTTCCCAATTAAGCAATTTTCAAACCGTACACTAAAAAATTCGCACTAAACAAATAAAATATGTGTATAATCGTAAAAAATTTATTTTCTTAAAAGTGTGTGTATGTTTTTTTCTCTACAGAACTAATTAGATGAGGATGAAAAAATAGTGATGATAAAATATTATGAATTTTGAATGGAAAACTGTGAAAATAAAATACAGAAAGTCGTTGAAATGTTGTTGCTGGAGAAAGTTTAATTTCCGGATTTGTGAATGATAAAATCGTTCGGGAAAGGCTGCTAATTATCGTTTATCGATGTGAATCGTCAGTTATAAATATTTTCCCCGAATCCCAGTGGACGTGGACATCGCAGTTTCGATCCTTTCGTGTAATGAGATTGTACATGTGTACAGAGCACGCGATATGTTTGCGCCCCTCGTACGGGACGCCTAAAAGACTGAATACATTATGCAGACAATAAACTATTCATGCACTACGAAAACGTCAACCCGAATTTCAAGTAAATACAGGCTTTTGTTGTCGCCTGCTACATAAATCCATATTACGCGTTTTAGAGAATATTTACATTGCGAATCCGGCGTGGATTTTCTCTCACAATGAATAATTTTGCATGAGCGCTGCTGCGAAGCATTTTTTCAATAATTTATCCAATTCCAATAACTCGCGAATGGTGAATACTTGCAAAGCATTTTGGCAGTACGTTAGCTCTACTTTTCACTTCTCTACTCATGACCTTATTTTTTCGTATTTCGTCTTGAATTTGGTTGCTATAAAAATATTGACTATTTTGGAATAAATTTACTCAAAAAAAAAAACTCCTCTGCAGTTTTAAAAAGCTAAATTTAGCTTAAAATATGGTCTTGAGTAGAGAAGTGAAGAGTAGAGCTAACGTACTGCCTAGCATTTTCAAGTATAACAACACCTGTTTTCTTGTTACCAGGTACATGAATTCTTAGTACATGCGAGTCACAGTACGAATCAAACAGTATTTTTCATCATAATAGAGAATTTAAAAACAAAATTTACATAGCAAATCTTCTAAATCTTTCATAAAATTCAGGCTGAACGTTTTTTTTCAATAATTTATTGAATTCCAGTACTCGTGAATATTGAATACTTGCACAGCATTTTAAAGTAACAACTCCTGCTTCGTGAATATTGAATACTTGCACAGCATTTTCAAGTAACAACACCTGCTTCGTTGTTACCAGGTACATGAATCCTTAGTACACGAGTAACAGTACGTATCTATCAGCATTTTTCATCATAATAGATAATTAAAAAAAAAATTACATACATTTTACGCATTTTAGAAAATATTTACATGGAAAATCTTCTAAATTTTCTATAAAATTCAGGCTGAACATTTTTTCAATAATTTCTCGAATTCCAGTACTCGTGAAAATTGAATACTTATATATTTGCAAGTGATAGTGCCTGCTTCGTTGTTATATATGTTTATATAATTTATACATATATTCGTTCCTTGATATATGACTCACAGTACGAATCTACGAAGTTTTTTCATCATAATGGAGAATTTCAGATTTTTTTACATACATATTACGGATTATTTTAGAGAGTATTTACATAGAGTATTTACATGGCAAATTCTCGTGAATTTTTTCTCATAACGAATTATTTTGCATTTTTCTATAAAATTCATGCTGGACATTTTTTTTCAATAATTTATCAAATTCCTTTACTTGGGAATGTTGAATGTAGACTCTATTTTCAAATAACAATTCCTGCTTCGTTGTTACCAGGTACATAAATGCTTAATATATGAGTAACAGTACGAAACTAAGAGGATTTTTCATCATATTAGAGTTTGTTGTCACCAACTAAATAAATATACACATTACGCGTATTAGAGAATATTTACATGGAAAATCCATGTGGATTTTCTTTTACAATGATTAATTTTGCATATACTTCTATAAAATAAATGCTGAATTTTTTTCAATAATTTATCATATTCCATTGCTCGTGAATGTTGAATACTTACTCAGCATTTTCAAGTAACAATGCCTGCTTCATTGTTACCAGGTACATAAATCTTTAGTATATGAGTAAACCCAGTCTGACAGAGTGACAGTTAATATATGAATCTATGAGGATTTTCATTAATAATAATAATAATAATAATAATAATAATAATAATAATAATGAAAAATTTTAGATTTTTTTTTGTTTTGGCATCAAACACATAACGCGTTTTACATGATATTAACATTAGGGTGGTTCAAAAAAATTTTTTTTGTCGAGGACACACGTTTAATATCTTCGGAATGAAAAAAAAAGATGCCACAAAAATTTTTATCGAAAATGTATCGAAAAATTACAAGAGACCTTTTTTGTAGAGCGTCAAATTTTCTACAAAAATATGTAAGGGCATATATGTGAATTACTCCATCATTGAGTTACAAATTGTCGAATGAAAAAAAAAATTTCCAATGTTATTTAAATGGGAAATAAAAAATTGAAAATCTCCACCTGTAAATATTTTTTTAAAGAGATGAAATTTGGTGTGGCATATTTTTATATCATTTTGAAGATATTAAACATGTGTCCGCGAAAAAATAAAATTTGTCATTTTTTGGATCATCCTAATTTATAGCAAATCCATTTTTATTTTTTCTCACATCAATGAACAATTTTGCATTCTTCTATAAAATTTACGTTGAAAATGTTTTTCTTGAATTTAAAAATGAATCGAAATCGATCACCAATAATAAATGTCAAATACTTACTCAGTATTTTCGAGGAACAACGCCTCTGTTGTTACCAAGTGCACATTGATCCATAAAATATAAGGGACAGTTCGAACTTGCAGAGAACTTTCATCATATAAGAAATTTTTTAATTATACGCTATTTTTGTTATTGTTAAGAATTTTATAAATTCATTTATTACACGTTTTACAGAATATTTTCATTGTGAATCAAAGTGGATTTTCTCACAAAATCAATAATTTTGCATTATCTTGTAACATTTGTGTTGAAAAAATTTCTCAATAATTCATCAAAAACCATTATTCGTTAATGTCGAAGACGTATATAGTAATTTCAAAAAATAATGTCCTTGTTGTTATTGGGAATACATAAATTCATGAAATATGAGTAACAGTGCGAATTTATGAGGATTCTCCATCATAATGAAGGAATTTCAGATTTTTTTATCGTGTTTACCAATGCAATATTTCGTCAGGGTAATAGGATTTTTGGCATTGATGTATTGATATTTTGGTCTGATATTTGGTGTGATGCATGATATCGACATACGTATGGTCGACCCTATAGTTCTTCGATGAGTCATAAATCATGATTGAATTACGTCCATAGAAGCTTTCTCTCCTAACATATAATAGCTATATTTCAGACGGTGAATCAGACAGTTGTACATTTTTTATTATTTATTTTATCAAACTTTTAGAAATACATTTTTGGTTTGCACTAAACATTCAGTCATTTATTAAATACGAGTATCCATTAATCAATGAAGAAACAACAAAAAAACTAATAATCATATTTAATTTGTAAAAAAAGGGTTTTTAAATATGCAAGACACGTAAATATATACCTTAAATATTTTTATACTACAAATGAATGAAAACAAAATTATAAGAATTCTATTTTAACTTACCGAAAATAATAACACGTAAAAATAACAAAAAACAACAAATATTTTCTAAAATATGACAATTTGATTAATTTTTGATACTTTGTTCAGAAAGCATGTGAAAAATTATTGTGCCAAATTTGAAATCATTTTTGATTTTTTTTGTATATTCGTAGTAAAGTTCATTTTGTATAAACAGAATTTCAAAAAGTTTTTTTTAATTCAATTGAAAAATGTTTAATCTAATTGTTTGAACAATAAAAAATATTTAAATAGCCGCTAAAACATGCTCAAGTCACTATAAAAATTGATAGTCAAACAAGGACTCAAAAAATTGGCATCTTCTCAGCAAAAGAGCCAGAGCCTAAATTTTACGAATTTAAAGTAAAAAGAATGCATACTCTCCGCTGGGATTGTCTGTCCCATCCTCAATTTTTCGTCTGTCCTTTTTGCAGAAAAAAGTACTACAAAAAAAAGTTCATGTTCAAGTAAAATTCATGTTGTATAGACAGAAATTTCAAAAAGTTTTTTTTTATTCAATTGAAAATTTTTTAATCTAATTGTTTGAACAATAAAAAATATTTAAATTGTCGCTAAAACATGCTCAAGTCACTATAAAAATTGATATTCAAACAAGGACTCAAAAAATTGGCATCTTCTCAGCAAAAGAGCCAGAGCCTATAAATTTTACGAATTTAAAGTAAAAAGAATGCATACTCTCCGCTGGGATTGTCTGTCCCATCCTCAATTTTTCGTCTGTCCTTTTTGCAGAAAAAAGTAAAAAAGAAAAGTTTTTTAACAAAATAAATGAAAGATTTATTCTCGGATCGTTTGCTTTGAAAAGTCCCGTATAGAAAAGCTCGTGCAGATGACGGTACGTGTGTTCTTATGCAAATGTGGACGGAGAAAAGGGCCGGTGTGTGGAAAGGTTGGAGGTTTGCGGTTTTTCGCCCCGGTTACGCCCTTTCTTGCGTCAGGATGAGACGCGACGCGTCCGTCTTGATTATGAGGCTGTGATAGGAGCGACTTTGTGTCGCCGTGTACGTGACAGCTTTGGCTCGCGTGTAGACAAAGGTACGCCGGGCGTAGCGGCGTCGTACAATGCAGGTACAAGCCTAGAGAGAGAAACTCGTAAGGGCGCGAGCGGGGCGACAGTAGGCGCCGTGTTATCGATCCCACGCAATATTCGCTTCGGCCCGTGTATACACGAAGGTATACCCTTCGACGTCCCGCGACTTCCCTTTTCTCCTTTTCCCGCTTCCTCCAAAATTCACCCGATCACTTTATCGTGGGTCGCTGGAGACCAGATCGATTTTTCTTTTGTCTCATTTCTCAGAATCCAGGAAGGAGAAAAATACCGATCCTCGCTTTAAAAAAATTTTAGGTTGCGAGGACGCTTCGAGATGAGTGTCGTCCTGTCAGTGTCGATTTCGTTTTTGTACAACGAGTAAACAAAGTACACGTTGGGTCGCCAGCGACCCACGATAAATTTAACCCGATCACTTTATCGTGGAGACCCGACCGATTTTTCTTTTGTCTTATTTCTCAGAATCCAGGAAGGAGAAAAATCCCCGCTCTAATATAACTTAAAGTTGCGAGGACGCTTGGAACCAAGTCCCGTCCTGTCAGTATCGATTTTGTTTTTGTGACGAGTGAAAAAGTGCACGTTGGGTCGCCAGCGACCCACGTTTAATTTAACCTAATTATTTTATCGTGGAGACCAGCTGGAGATCAGATCGATTTTTCTTTTGTCTCATTTCTCAGAATCCAGGAAGGAGAAAAATCCCCGCTCTAAAAAAACTTTAGGCAGCGAGGACGCTTCGAGCCGAGTCCCGTCCTGTCAATATCGATTTTGTTTTTGTAACGAGTAAAAAAGTGCGCGTCGGGTCACCAGCGACCCACGATAAATTTAGCCCGATCACTTTATCGTGGGTCGCTGGAGACCCGACCGATTTTTCTTTTGTCTCATTTCTCAGAATCCAGGAAGGAGAAAAATACCGATCCCCGCTCTAAAAAAACTTTAGGTTGCGAGAACGCTTCGAGTCGAGTCCCGTCCTGTCAGTATCGATTTTGTTGGTAAAGTAAGTTTTTAATTTCTTGTAAAATTTGTGAATATGTTCAAAAAATTTTACATGTTTTAGAGTCACACATTGATTATTCGTCTATTTTCGAAAGATTATGCATTTTTTAGTCATATATTGATTTTTCATCTCTTATAGCATGGCTCATCGGGAATCCGAGAAGACACATTTTCTTATGTTTTGTAACATTTTCGATAATTTCCTATAAATATAAAACTAGCAATTTCCTCTTTCGATAAATGCACTACTTGGCACTACAAAGTTAAGTATTTCTTTTGTTTCCATCGAGTTCGCGATTTTTTTTCGTAAAAATACCATTCTTATACTTTATTATGCAGGTGGAATTTTTCAAATATCTCTATTTGTTCAAAAGGTACGAATTTTTTAGTTAATGCCTACATTTTTGAGAGGTAGATGTGTTTATGATGAAAAATAACATATTTGTTTAAAGTTTTTTGCAATCTTCATGGTGTGCCCTTAAAAAAGAAATATTCAAGAGAGTTAAGGAATTTTTTAAGATTTTTTCATTGCAAATAACGTGTTTTAACATACCTTGGGTTTTCAGCGATTCACGATAAATTTACAAGTTGTCGAAAAACACGATAAAGTAATCGAGTTCAACATAGTATTTTCCTCTGGATATGAATCGCATTTTTCCAACGCTTCGTCAGAGCCCAACTTGTTTTTCAGTCTCTCGTTTTCTTTTTTAGGTATCTGTGTATCAAAAATTTTAATTAAACGAGAAACGCATTTTTCTGGCATCAAACGTTCCCAACTAAAAAATCCGTAAAAAAAAACCGCCCGAAGATATTCGAGATTTAATATCCGATTTTTAACGTAGAGTTGATACGAAATTACAATTTTTCACATTTATTTTAGAATCCGAATTATTGTGGATGAAAAGTACATGATTATTTACAAAAAACTATTTTATTGCTTTAATTTAATATTTTTAAAATAATGGAACAAAAATGCCAGAGATTGCAAATATTTTCCACAAACTTTTTTGCGATAAATAACGATTCTGTAAGCTAAAGCTGTATCATAAAACGTAAGACTTAAACATCGATAGCTACTCCTGATCGTAGTCTTGAAAACAATATTAATAAAGTTCGAATATTATTAAATATAAAATATTAACGACCGTCATAATTCTTTATATTCCTAAAAAATGAAAACTTAATTTTAACGATGAATCCATTTTTCTGATCTTATAAGTTTTTTTTACTAATTATCTGAAACAAAAATTATATAACAATTAAACATTATCAGAATGTCAAAATGTCAAAATGAAAGTATTTTACAATTTTTTAAGTGTCCTTTAAATTCAGTGTAATTGGAAAATGCTAAAATAAAGTTTTTATAATTGTGTAGAATGTTATAAATATTGTGCTAATCTCTATTTAATATTTAATAATAATTAGTCACGTATTTAGTCACATATAGTTATTTTTTTAACACTTCACATTTAATAATAAACTTTAAATAGTTATATTAAACAAAAATACTAAAAACGCTTTTTAGTAATTAATAATTCAATAAAACACTTGTTTTGCAACACTCTTCAAATCGGCAAATGTTTTAGTCCCTTATTTTTTCAAACTCAATATCTTTGCTCGACATCTTTTTTACCATTTTCGTATTTCCGATTTTATCTCCTGAAAAAAAAATCGATTTATTGTTCAGTCTACGAAAGAATTTTTTCAGATAATTTACGAAAGGTCGATTTCATTTTTGTTATTTATGTGATTCATTTTTTCTAATCACGTTTCTGCCTATGACAAAAATACTAAAGATTAATTACACAATGTGAAAAAAGTCTAAATATACAATATTCACGAATAATTATTTTAATCGTTCGTATACGGCCTTCTATTTTCGCTTTTTTTTTATTCTTGATAATAGACGAGTAAATAATCGATGAGGGAAAGAATGAAAAATGATTGTGGAGATAAGGGACATACTTTTTTACGAGGTAAAATTTCATTTCCATCCAAGTTGAAGGAGTCGGGATAAATAAACTTTTTCCGGCCGTCTCCTTAATACCGTCACTGCCGGCTGGGAAACTCGACAGGGGTTGCGATCTACCCTGGGACAACCGACGGGGAAATGAAGTTAATTGAGTGAAAAATTGATTTACTCAGCCCCAAACGGGTTGATAATATCGAGGGTTGAAGGATCGAGTTGCCGAGACATTAACGCTCCGAGGATTGGGGCTCGACGAGGCAAATTCTCGTTAGTTAGCTTTTTTCTCTCCCTTTTTTTTCCTCTGTCAATCTCCTGCCAGAAAAATAATTTTATATTTTTGACTTGTTCTCACATAAATGTTGAATAAATTATTGAAAAAATATACTTTATAAATTCCCGTGTTTGATAAAAAAATGAGATAATTCGTTGTTAGTTTCCTTTTTTTCCCTCTGTCAGCCTTCTGTAAGAATAAAGATTTTATATTTTTCACTTATATAAATTTTGAATACATTATTGAAAAACGTATATTTTATAAATTCGCTTGATTGATAAAAAATTATATATTTGTTGCTATACTTAGCTTTTTTCCCTCTGTCGCAACCTCGCTTGTGAGAATAATAATTTTATATTTTTAACGTGTCACATAAATTTTGAATGAATTATTGAAAAAATGTACATTATAAATTTCCTTGATTGATAAAAAATGAGATATATTTGTTTCAATGACTTTTAATATGAGATAAACGTCTTAGTAGATGAACATTTCCCAAAAATCCCAAAAGTTGAACGATATCTTTCTTTTGTTATCAATTATTTATCAAAGAGTTTGAAAGAAATATAATTTACTTGCAAGTTTGAAAGTTTTAATATCCAACACTGTGTTTTCGTGTATAGTATCGTGACAACTTTTCATTAGTGCGCACTTGTTTGTTCTTTAGCAGTTTCTTTCGCATATTCATGAAGATTAAATTGTGGGCTGTTTTAATTCTTCATAAAGTTTTGATGTCACAATATTTTCATATTTTTTAATTTTCACAAATAAAACATGAAAATTTACTATGATACATAAAACTACCTCGTTGCTCAATGGTCGACACAGATATTTTCTAATATAATATGAAAACGTGTGTAAAATAGAATGAAGCTTTGTACAAAGATCGAAATGTTAAAAATTTTTATTTTCAGAAATTAATATATCGATATATTGTAAAGCCTCCTCAAATGTTTCATACACTATAAAAGATGATGATAAAAAAATTTGTGAAACTTTTGAAAAAATTTTATCTTAAGGACGTTGCGTTCAGAATTGAAAATGATGAACATTTTTTGAAAATTTTACATAATATTTAATAACATCTCTAAAACGTATAAAAATTTAACGACGACTATAGGAAGCTTCTCATTAGGACACTAATTGTTAAAATTGGCTATTTTCGATACCTTCCCTTAAGAGTACATGTTTTAAGGTATTCACGAAATAAATATCTTTAAAATGGCATAATTCTTTTTTAAATGATTAAAAATAACTTTTTTAAACATTTTGTAAAAAAAAGGTAGGTTACCGAGGTTTTAACAGAGAATTTTTGTTTTGAAATTATACGGTTTTAAACACAGGTGTAAATGGCAAAAACGTCTTTTCTCCACTTCAATTGAAAAATCATCTTTATTATTTTCAGATAATAAATAAAAACTATGGTATGAATAGTTCTTTACGTTAATATGACGTCAAAGAAGATCACTATAAATTTTGAAATATTTCTATCTCAAAAAATGTAAAATGATGGTGTTACATTTGGTAAAAACGTACAGCCAAATTTTTGAAAATAAACTGTCGAGTGACTCCTACCATGAACAACTATACATGAATTCGAGAAAAACATTATCAAACTTTTGACTTTTTGCTGTATACGATCTGAAGACTCTTGAGAAATGTATAATTTAACATTTGCTCAACATGTACGACGAAACTTTTGAATAGACCATCGCGATATACAGTACTACACGTTGAATCGACCAATTTCGACTCACCAATTCTAATTTTGAATACGACACATTAAAATAAAAAATAAAAAAAAAGTCTTTATACATTGAAATAAAAAAAATGACTAATTTAACGTGACATTGTTGATGTTTTTATTCAAGTTATATTCTAGTTTATAACCAGTGGGCCAAGTTTTCGCGTGAGGCGTTCAATTAAGGGGGCAACGAGGGGGAAAAAAATGTAAGCGTCGTTGGTAGGATAGAGTCTTCCGTTGTGTTTGGCTGAGTAATGATCCACGCGATATTCCTGGCCGGTATATTGGTATCAGTTAAAGATAGGGACACAAAACACGAGAAAGAATAAAGCGAGTTCGCGTTTCGTTAAATTGCACCCCGAGGGCAGAGTTTAAGGAGCTTCGGCCGGGGAACGGGCTTGATTTTCCTCCCAGCCGAGACGATTGGTCAGATTAATCTTCGAGCGTATATCGGGGTCGGATCGCGATTCTGGTGATAACCTCTCCCTGTGTTTCCTCCCCGTTGGAGTTTCTCTCTCTTCTCCGAGCTCGGTGCACCCTGGTCAATTTACACTGACGATAGCCAGGGCCAACAATCGCAGTTTCCCAAGTTTGCTTTTCGGCTTGCCGCGAATCGTTATATATGGGCACGTTGATACGAACTTTCTCTATTCGAATCTACTCCGGAAACACAAACGTTTCTCTGCACTTGGCAAACAGTCAATGGCAGTTGTTTTTTTTTTAATTAAATTTCGAAAAGACGAGATATACTTACTTTTTATTTAGTTTCACAAAAATTGTAGTTATATACTCGGTAATAAGTGCCAAAATTAGGACAGATATGAGAAAATGGACATTTTCTTAAGATAGTTTTATCAAAAAATCGTTTTCTTAGGATTTTGATTAAAATTTTCAGAAACCTTCTTTGATACAATGTGCAATTTTATATTAAATTTTAAAGAGGTTTCATTAGGTAAAACTCGAGATATTTATTGTCAAAATTTACTCATTTCTTCACTTTCCCATATAAGAGCACGTGTTAAATATTCGGCAGTACGTTAGCTCTACTCTTCACTTCTCTACTCATGGCCATATTTTAAGTTAAATTTGGCTTTTTAAAACTATACAGGATTTTTTTTTGAGAAAATTTATTTCAAAATGATCAATTTATTTAAAGCAGCCAAATTAAAGATGAAATATGAAAAAATATGGTCATGAGTAGAGAAGTGAAGATTAGAGCTAACGTACTGCCAAATATTCTGATCTTCAATTCTAAATATCTTGATTTCTGGCTAGTGGAACTTGTTGGAATTTTGCACAGCTCCTTGTTGTACTTCAAAGAAGCTTCCTTCTAAATATCTTCTAAATATCTAAATTCTAAATATCTTGATTTCTGGCTAGTGGAACTTGTTGGAATTTTGCACAGCTCTTTGTTGTACTTCAAAGAAGCTTCCTTCTGTAAGAACCGTTGTAACAAAAAAAAGAAAAAAAATAGATAAAAATAAGATGCGTGAAAAGAGTACTAAAATCGATCGTTAAATCCTTTCGTTTCAGTGCGAAAATGCAGCAAATAAAAAAAATGTGGGGCAGAGCGAACGTAGCGAAGTCGATCCTCGTCCTGCTGGGGTGTGTCTGCATTTTACTGCCAACCTGCGAGGGTAAGTAAAAAGGGAAACGAAAAAAAAGAGAGAGAGAGAGAGAAAAAAATGTAAAACTTAGCATAAGCCGTATCGTGCCAAGTTTGCACGTGTAATAAAATTTGGGGGAATGTTTAATCGATAAATCGATGGCAGGCGCGGAGCCAAGCACAGCGGAGATCGAGTCCGAAGCAATTTTGGAACGAGCGACCGCGTGGCTGTGGACTCAACGCGACAAGGACGCCGGCTGGGGCAACGATACACACAGAGTCTTGCTCGCCCTGAGACTCGCCAATCTCTCTCACGACGAGAATCTCCCATCACCAGCAGCCGTCGAGATGCAGCTCAGCGGCAAGCAAATGGAGCTCGAAATAGTTTTGCTCCTCTGGAGGTGAATTTTCTCTTCTCACATATCGCGCTCCCTTTATCCTCAGATTTGAAATATTTATTGATAAAAAAGGCAATAACTGAGAAACTTAAAAGTGCTAATATACCTCTTTTAAGGTATTCCTTTTATTGCACGGAATAAATATCTTCAGAATGGCCTAATTCTTTTTTAAATTATTACACATAACTTTTTTTAAAGGTTTTGTAAAAATAAAGATTGATTATTGAGGTGTTTCAAGGTGGTTCGATAGCAAATACCGTTTATTTAGGAAAAAATTGAATAAATTATATGTTTTGTATAGGAAAGGAAAACAAATCGAATTAGAAAAGAATTGAGTTATTCTACTGTTTGGTTTCTAAGATATTTAAAGTTTGAGTTTTGAGATTTTTCCACCGAAACGTCACCAAAAAATTATCTAATAATAATATAAAAATGACATTTGAAAAAATTATGAAAAAAATTAAAAATGTTAGAGTACCACTTACAGAAGTTATATTAAAAAGTCAACTTGATATACTGTCCAGTTTTTAAGAAAAAAATCATTGTAGTGGAAATTTTCCATTTTTTTCATTTTGGAAAAAATTAGACACAAATTTTGAAATATTTAATTACCACAGATATTGAAACATTTATTGATAAAAATAATCATAAAAATAATCAGAATCATAAAAAATAATAAAAAAAATATTGACAACAATAATCGAATCGCAAATGAGAGAACAGGAAATTTTACAGAAACTGAACGACAAAAAAGTAGATAAAGAATCTCTCGGAGCGACTTGTATAAATTGACAGAATTAAAAAAAAAAAGAAAACTGACAAATTGAAATTCTTCGGAATAGATTAGACTTTCGATAGAATATAAAGCTCGTACGATATAAGTGTCCGGAAAAGAAAGAAAGATAAAGAATAAGGAATCGATGAGGCGGGGGTTTTCCTCATTGGCAAAGTTCTGAGGCGGTAAGAAGCGGAAACTACGAGAGAATTGGAGCTCGAACGTAAGACCATCAATCCAATTTCACTTAATCACAGTTCAAGTTTCTTCTATAGAGCCTCGTTTCATTAAGCGCGTTATCTAATGTCCGTTAGATATACGGCTTCATTGCGCAATTCATGAAATAATGATGTAAATGTTCCATAAGCGAATCGCGAACGCGCTGAGATTCGTTAAAATTCGCCAATTCAAGTTGCGATGGAGGGAAAAAAAATAAGTGGATTCAATGTGTCGCGACGATAGGTCGATGCCAAGATGGTTGGCCGGGGTCAGGGTTACGTCGTTTAACGCTCCAACTCTTTTAGAATACATTTCCTTATTATTCGTCCTGATTTTCGACTATACATTGGGGTGGACCAAAAAACATTTATTCTAATTTATTTTTTGTTGCGGATACGTTCAAGGTAGTTCTCCAGCCAAACGAAAGTCTGCAGAAAATTTTTATATTGGGTATATCAATTAATCGAGTGATGCCTAATTTATTAGAAAAAAAATCGAGGGGGGTTGAAAATGTGCTTTTTTAACATGCAAACATTTTTTGTGTATATTTTTTCAATGATTTTTCCTATTCTTTAGATATCAGATTTTCGTCATTTTCGGTCACCGGAATAATTATACTTTATAAAGGGGTGAAGCAGTTATATTTTTTTTTCAAATAGAGGGATATTTCCCTTTCGAAACGCCGCTTCAGATTTCAAAATCGGTTAAACGATTAAAAAGTTATAAATTTTTTATTAAAGAGCCTTTTGGTGATTTTTTTCGTTGTTTAGTCATTAAATGGCTCTTTTACCAACTAAATATCAACAGAATCAAATTTAACTTACGGCATCTCCTTATTTATAAAGAATCGAAGAAAACCGCAACAGTTAAAGTATTTTTGTTCCTATACTTTCAGTTTTATAATCAAGTAAACCTTGGGGTTGGTATCAACTCCACAGTCATGAGTTTGAAAATGGAAAAAACTAATAATGAGTTCTAGGGTTAATTATCGCTTTTTATTATTTTTTGGTGCCTCTCTGATGCCCCTAAAAAATACGGACCTTCGCTGGAAAACTACCTTAACATATTCGAAATGATAAAAAAGATGCTACACCAAATTTCAGTCGTTTAAAAAATTTTTTAGAGGTGGCGATTTTTCATTTTTTATTTCCCATTTAAATAACGTTGGACAAATTTTTTTCATTCAGAATTTTGTATCTCAATAACGAAATAATAACTCGCATATTTTAGTAGAAAATTTTATTTTCCCTACAGACAAAAAATTTGTCTTCAAAATATTAATTAAATAACTACCTTGAATTGCCTGTGTGGTTTTAATTTTATTTTCGTGAAATATATTGATCATTCTCGGAAATAGTTGTTTTTGGCAATTTGGAACTTTTCCAGGCATCACGACGTGAGATTTTCGGCTGTTCATCTGGCTCGCTACACGCTCGCCTTGAATGCTCTCTGTATGGATCCTCGGCAGTTTTACGGTCATGACTTGATCGGGACTCTTCAACATCACGAACCTTCGACGGATTACGAATTCGCCCTTACGACACTCGCTGCCTGCAGCGCTCAGGCCCACGTCCGGAAAAGACAAATTCGAAGGCTCATGGACATCGCGATTGCTGCCCAGTACCACAACGTTGGTCAGACATTTTTTCATCCTATAATTTTATCATGAAGAAGAATTAAAATTAATTTGAGAAATTTTAGATAATCTGATATTGAATATTTTAATGCATGATTGAAAATAGAACGTTCTATCGTTTTTTCGAGTGAATTTATTTTCAGCATAATTTTTTCAAAAATTTTATCAATACTTTCGGAAATCGTATTAATTCTGGAATCCTACGCTATCTGCATGAGACAAATATCCTACTCTGGGGTACGCTAACACCAGCACTTTAAGGAGGTTGGCTACACATAACGAAATGATAAAAATTCGTTCAAATTTGGAGAGAATATTCTTCCATAATTGTAAATAATCTGATATTGAATATTTTAAGGGAGAACGTCAGGGCTTTGAGAGGTGCAGTAGGCAGGGGGAAAATTCAAAGGTGTCGACGTTTTTAGCCAACCTGAGAAAAAAAAATTAGATAGACCGAACTTATAAATAAATTGGCATTTGCCAATCAAATATTTTTTTAGCCGTCACTCGACAGCGATGTCACGACTATTGACTATTGATTACACAAATACCTTAAGGGCGCCTGCCGCAAACTGGAATATCCTTTTTTTCTGTCACTTTATCATTAATTTTTAAAAAACGGTCCGTAAAAAGTGTTTCATATTTTACACATCGAATATCTGTTAATGATTAGTCAACTTAAATGCATAATTAAATTATTCTCTGCATTCTAAATATCAATTTGACAGGTGTATTTAAGTGTGTTCATGAGCGATATATAGTGTTAAAATTACGTTCAAAGACGTTCTCTGTATTTTTAATATACGTCATTGGACTGACGTTCTCCCTTAATGCATGATTGAAAATAGAACGTTCTATCGTTTTTTCGAGTGAATTTATTTTTAGCATAATTTTTTCAAAAATTTTATCAATACTTTCGGAAATCGTATTAATCCGGGGACCCTACGCTATCTATATGAGACAAATATCCTATACTCTAGGGTACGATAGCCCCAGCACTTTAAACAAATGTATACGAAAGTCTAAAAAAATTGATTTTCGATACTTGGGTCTGATTTTTTTAAATCGCTCACATATCGTTGCCAATTTCAAATAATAAATGATAATGAATGAATTTAGTTCAGTCAACAACGTATGTAATAAAGAGAAAAATAGATAAAATTTTATAAAAATAATATCTCATCGATTTTTTATCTATTTATTTTACCTATTTTAAATTTTAAATAAATAGATGATCTATTTTATAAAAATAGATCAAATTAGAGCCAAATGTATAATGCATGGAAAAAATTAGTCGACGAAAATGAAAAAAAAATCATTTTTTTTTTCAGCAACTTGAAAAATTATTGTGTTTTTTAAATCTTTTTTCTCAGACACGGTAGCGATGGTTATTTTGGCCCTACGATGCATCGTTCAGGACCACAGACACCGAAATCTGCATCATTTCGTGAGAAAGCCATCTGTGGATTTGGCGCACCAGCAGAGATTGGACGGTAGTTTTGGGGATTTGCACACGACCGCTCTGGCGATGCAGGCGCTCGAGGAAGTCGAGAACGAGCCGGCTGACAATTGGAACAGATCGGCAGCTCTTGGGTGGCTGATGAGTCGTCAGAGACCTGATGGATCCTTTGATGGAAACGTCCACGCCACGGCCGAGGCCGTTCTTGGAGTCGCTCCGAGAAGTCTAGCCAGCATTCGAACCCTTGACTGTGGTCAGGGACTTACTGACAGCTCGCCTCCGAGATTAACCACAATTTTTGGTAAAAGTTCCCCATTCATCGATTTTCAAACTATTTTTTTTTTACACTGCGCCATAGGCACAGAACAGGTTTTTTGTTTTATTGTTGCGATTCGAAATTATTTGCAGAATATTTATTAAGGTAGTTCTATAGTTTTATCGATTATTTAGGAATTTGTTGAAAATTGGTACAGCCCTTCTTTGATACGTTACGCACATGTGTACCAAATTTTAAGGGGTTTCACCACGTAGAAATTTAGATATTTATTGTTTAAAATCCTTATTTTCAGTGCTCTCCCATAAGAGCCTGTGTTAAATATTGCCATTTTCAATCCTAAATATCTTGAAATCTGGATGGTGAAACTTCTTAAAATTTTGCACATCTCTTTATCGTACTTGAAAGAAACTTCCTTTAGTTTTTTTTTAATCCTAAGATTATGAATTTTTTTTAATTTTCATATGTACGTAGCAACCTTGGATGATCTTGAATTTTGAGTAGGTTGTTCTTGAAACAATTTGCAACAACTTTTCTTAATAAACTTAAGCTCTAAAACCATATGGTACGGAGATAAATTGAAATAAAAACTTTTGATTTGACTGTATCTATAGAACTACCTTAAAAGTATTTCTAGGGCAATAGATTTTACAATTAGTTTAACACGTATTGACAAACTTTTGAATATACCGTTTCGGTTGTATTATCTTAAAGTAGTTTTATCAGTGCAGTCAAATTAAACGATTTTGTCTCAATTTATCTGCATACAATGTCGTTTTAAAGCTTAAGTTTATTAAAAATTACAAAAATAATCTTACTAATTTTTTTTAAACTAAAGGAAGCTTCTTTGAAGTACAATAAAGAGCTATGTTAAATTTAAAGAAGATTCGTAATCTAGAATTAAAGCTATTTAGGATTGAACATCGCAATATTAAACACGGGCTCATACGGGAGAGTACCAAAAATTGGAATTTTTAACAATAAATATCTCAATTTCTGAATCCTTTTAAAATTTGATACACATGCCACGTATCAAAGAAGGTCTGTAAAAATTTTCAATGAATTCCTAAGAAAATAAATACCACAATAGATCATAAAAGATTATAAAATGATAGAACTAAATATCACGATAGATTATAAAAGTTCTAGGAATTTGATGATAGATCGTAAAAAAAAATATATATATATATATATTTTCGTCAGACGTAACGTCGCCGGAAAATCGAGGAGAAAATCTGCTACCGTCGACGGTCGGCAGTAACTCGAGCAACGCCAGTACCGAATCGTCGTCATCAACGACAGCGAGCCCGCAAATGGTGAACGTTTCATATACCTTGTGGGCTGGGTTGAACGAGACATATCATTTGACGGTGACAGTCCCGAAGAACGAAACGTTTTACGGCGTTATGATGCTCGCCGCTGAAATGTCGCCCCACTTTAAGTTCTCGGCTTCGGAATGGCCAAACGGGCATTACGTTCACACCCTCGCCGGTTACAAGGAGGAACCCATGTCTTATCACTATTGGCTCCTCTACAGATTACCCTCACCCCCTGACCTCGCATCCCCGCCTGGAAATCAATTGGTCGCTCCAGGAGGTCAGAATTCAATCTTTGCAATAGTCTACATGTAGAATACATTGAAAACGAAATTTGGTTGATTCAACAAAATATTTGTTTCAATACGTTCAACGACATTATTTTGGAAATTGAACTAAGTTCTTGGTTAATTTTAGTTTCATTATTTCGAATAAACAAGTGTCGTTTCGACGAAATATTTTCAACTAAATATTTATCAACTAAATCTGTTCTCAGTGTACAATCGAACTGTCTATTTTTCTTTCTTACTTCTATTTAGAAATCTATTAGTGTACAACATATATTTAAAAAAAAAGAAACGAAATAACAAAAGACAATTAATCTTTAAAATTACAATATAAGGTAAAGGTCTTCATAGTTCAACGTCTGAGAGTTTTTCACTTTATTTTTATTTAAAAAATATTTAAACAATCAAATCTGTGTCGAAATCGTGTTAAGGTAGTTCTATCGAAAAATCGTTTTCTTAGGATTTTGTTAAACATTTGCAGAAATCTTCTTTGACACAATGTGCAATTGTATATTAAATTTTAAGAAGTTTCACTAGGTAGAACTCGAGATATTTATTGACAAAAATCACTAGTTTCTGCATGCAGTCTCCGATAAGAGCACGTGCATTCCGATCTTCAACTCCTGATATCTTGACTTCTGGCTAGTGGAGCTTGTTGAAATTTTGCACAACTCTTTATTGTACTTCAAAGAAGCTTCCTTAAGTTAAAAAAAATTCTATGATTTTCCTAATTTTCATACATACGTAGTAAGTACAGGTGACCTTGGATGACCTTGGATTTTGAGTATGTTGTTCTTGAAACAATTTACAACAAGTTGTCTTAATAAGCTTAAGCTCAAAAATCATATGGTATCGAAATAAATTGAGATAAACATTTTTGATTTGCCTGTACTGATAGAACGACCTTAAAAGTCGAAAATGATGGAAAATTTTTGAAAATTTTACACAACATTAAATAACACCTCCAAAAAGGTCGTGTAAAAGTTTCACGACGATTAGGAAGCTCCTCAATAAACATTAATTTTTAAAATTGGCTATTTTCAATATCTTTTCATAAGAGCACGTGTTAAAAATTGTAATTTTGTATAATAAATATCACAGTAATGAGTTTCCTAATTTAAATGAAATTTTATATTGATCTTTGTATGGCATTAAAGAACTTTATTTGATTGTTCAAAAAAATTTAATAATTGTTTTACGGTATTACATGACAGTAGACCTTTCATTGGATCACTTTGAATTTTAAGGATGTTTTTCTGTTTTGAAGTTAATTTGCAGCAACTTTTCTTAATAAGTTTTTTGCCTTAAATGACTTCGTATGGGAAAAAAACATTGTCAAACCTTTAATTTTTTGCTGTACAGATTCAACACCTTGAAAATGAATTAGTCGAATAGTTAAACACGACGAAAAATACTTTTTTGATATGAAAAAAATTAATGCATTTATAAGAGATAAAATAATTAAGACATTGGAAGTACTATAGAAATTATTTATATTCTAGATGACACTGTATACATGTTTTGAACTAAGAAACTTAGTTTTTCAATATTTTTATATTAGAAAAAATAATTAAGATATTCGAAATGCTATAAAAATTACTATATTCTGTATGACGTTGCATACATCTTTAGAAGTATTGGATATACAGTTTTTCTTGGTTTTTCAATACTTTTAAAATTAAATACCGAACGAAATGAGCGTTATGGCTGTTAAAAATTGATTAAATAGAAAAACGACCCAACGAACTACATAAAAAATATACTTTTTATATTCTGTTGTTCTCTAATTTTATTTGATTCTTACTTTTTATTTAATGTCAAGAAAGATTTTTGTCTTTGAGAATTACAAAAAAAAAAGAATATTTATAAAATTTTACATCTTTAAAAACATTTTTCCCAATTTTCTGTATGAAAACATTACCATTCATTGTACATGTATTTATAGCAAAAATTTTGCATTAAGAATTTTTTTACAACGTACAATGACAATTTTGAAAATAAAATGAATCTGTTTTGTTTTGATTTCAGGTGTCGACGATCTCGAGATAAGCGAAGGCGAGCACTATCTCTTCTGGTACAAAAAGCTGTGAAGCGATGAAAAGGGATAGAGCCGAAACAGGAGGTTCGTTGTGAAAAGGAGACGATGGAAAACCGCTTTAAATTCGGGGACGTAGAAATCGACCAAGATATCAATCGATCTAGACGTGAATCCCTTGCGGTTATTTCCATGCAAGAACAATAAAACAGAAAATCATCAGAAACAAAACAAACAGATTATCAAGCGAAATAAATAAGAAAAAAGCAGACGACGTCCGGTTAAAGGGCCTCGATATATCAAAACAGAATACATTCATTGTTATGCCGAAATATAAGAGCGTAACATTTTGTATGAAACTGCAATGCACAACCATATTGTACTTAATATCGTAATAATCAAACTTTAATAAACGCGATACAATACGTAATCCATAAAATAATCGCAGTAAATAATTGTCCTATTTCCTACGAACAAATTAATTTTTTTTTAATATTTTTAAATCATTGCAAAGATTACGAAATTTCGAGATTAGAGAATTTAATTTTTTAATTTTCCATTATTTTTTATTTAAAAAAATTCACGCAAAAATGTTGATGTATGAAAGTTAGGAATTTGATTACTTTTGGATTGAATATTCTTTTAGAAAATACAATTTTGTGTTATTTCAATTAGTATCGATCACTATGTGCTCAATCGATAAGTATACACCAAACTTTTTTTTTACGAATTCCTTGTTTATTGAGTGATAAAAAATATAATTTCTTTATAGTTTAAAAAGTGCTTAATAGATTTGGGATATAATATTCTTTTAGAAGATTCAATTTTGTATTATTTCAATCGGTATCGTTCACGATATGCTGAATCGATAAATATACACCAAATTTTTTTTCAATGAGTTTCTTGCTTATCGAGTGACAAAAAATGTGTTCTTATCGTTTGCCGCGTAAATTTATCAGTGGAGGGATCCTTGTCGACGGTGATAAAGGAAGTTTGGCTAATTTTTCTCAAAGATGGCACTGCAAGTCCTCTTTTCGTTGCTTCGTTTTCGCATTATCGAACTGTTTTGAAATGTCATTTACTTTGAAAAAAAGTTTTATTTAAAAAATTTCAAATCGAACCCAACCGAGTGATCTTTGTTTCAGTTCTTGATATGTTCAGTAATACCAGATTTCTATCAATTCAAATAATTAAATAAATTTCCGTCGTTTTACAAATTTTTCATTGACACACTTCTGATCCAGTAAATAAATCTGAAACAAAATTTTTTAAAAACATCGATGAACCGTCGTTACAGTTTTTGGATTAATTTGGAGCTCTGAAAAAACAATAGCGCTGATTGGTGATTGGAAATCGATCGATCGAGACGATCAATTTTGAATGTCGAAGTTTTGCGATGTCTCGTATTTTTCATGTGCTGGAAGAACGTCTGGGAACGTTTTGCCTGAAAGAACTGCTCGGTGG
>JAPYYW010003045.1:0-16883 GCA_030522545.1 Cremastinae sp. A BG-2022a
TCGTGTCCTTAACAAATTTCGATTCCCTATACTTTTAACACGTAAAACTTCATTTATTTTCGCCATTTACAAATGGCTACAGCCAACCTCCTTAAGAATGAAAAAAAAAAAAATATTCTCTCAATTCTGGCGAATGTGGAATCTCGCGCTGCAGGTACGATTCAAATACCAAGGACAGCTTGTACCAAATTGAGTCAAGTACCCGATAGTGGAACAAGAAAGGGGACAATGAAGTCCTTGAGAGCAGCCAAGAATCAAACAAATAGCGGCTCCGAAATGGTCACATTCTCACGTACGTCGTTCTTTCTCGACTCGATAAAAGTACGCGCGTCGACGGTACAAAAAGAAACAGAAAAAATCGAATGAGATGCATCTCGAATGTCTTTATTTGAATGAAAAAGAAAAAAAAATTGAAGTACGTAAAACACGGGTGCGAAGTGAAATTCGGGCGGACGAGAGAGAATATTCGGGACTGGGCGAACTCACCGACATCTCTCGCGGCATAGCATCCAGCCGGATCTGGTATGTTGAAGGGAAGAGGTGTCGGTGCGTCGGGCGCGATGCAGTGCGCGAAGAGGCCTTGCCGCCATCCGAGTGCCATCAGCCACTCGCTCGATGCGAGTCCCATTATCATTAGAATAATCACGATAACTCCACATATGAACGCGATCACCTTGGAAAAAAAAAGAAACAGTATATAATGAAGAATGATCGAAAGATGCACGACGAAAAAAGAGCTGCGATAAGAGAATGTTTTTTAAACAAAAACGAAAAATGAACGAAGGAAGCGTCTACGGGGCCACGAGAGCAATTTCGTCCGGAAACTCTTTGAAGAAACGTGTACCTGAGCTATCTCGTTCTCCCCCATGTGATCTTCCGCTACTGTGTACATCATCATTGCGCTCTCTCTCTCTCTCTTCTCCCTGTCTCTCGTTCTCCTCCGTTCGCTTTTCTCGAGACGATCGGGCCGGACGATTCCCGCGAGCGGACAATGTTTATTTCTCCTCAGAGGGATCTACAGAGGCGCATTCTTCGAGTCTGTCATAGCGCGTTCGATCACGGTACGTCGTACACTTGGGTCAACATCGGTAGACTCGCGATGTCGAGTTTTTTTTCCCGCCTGTTACGCGGTCGGACTCTCAACGAACGATTTCGAGAATCTGGGAGAGACTCGGGTTATTTTTTTCTTCTCGTTCAGCTGAGAAAGACTCAATCCGAGAAAGACGGAGGGTCACGCGTCGGCCATCTTCGCACAAAGAGTTTCTCGGTACGGACGAGGGGGAGGCGGGGAGAAAGAGCTTCGTCTCTTACTCGCTCTCCCGAGGGGGTTGTTTAGCGGGCTCCGAGGGAGGCTGGCTGGCTCGCTCTCTCGCTCGTGCCGACACAATGCGCTCCTACGCGGCCACTCGACGATTCTTCCACGAATCTATCTCGCGCTCCCCTCGAGCCGAATTTATTTTGAGAGCGAGACTCACCACCCGGCGCGCGTTGGATTTTTCTCTTTATATATTCGGGAAAGAGAGGCGAAATATTCGGTCGCGCGCGCGAGAAAATCTTTGTCCGCGCGTTGTGTCGCGAGCCGACGTTTCGGGCGCGAAGGGATGCCACGGTTTGTCGTTACTGGGCCAGGAGGTGTAGCTCCGCGATACTGTACAGGGGATGCGCGGGTCAGAGGTTACGGCGCATCGAAACCTCTTTTCGAAATAGCCATGCGCGAATTTCGCATTTCTTTCAGTGTCGCGTTTCGCGTACCGACATCGACGAGGCTCTCTTATAACCTCTCTTATCTTCTTGGGTTACCGAGGAAAGAGGAAACGACGATTCGACGAACAATTAATTTGGGTAGACTCGACTTACGGGGGGTACAAGACGAAACGATATTCGCGGAACGTCATCGGCGTGACATTCGGGCGAGATACGTCAGCTCTTACCTTTAGAGGCCTCGTTATGGTGACCGTTTCGATCGTCGTTGCCTGAGGCATCTTTGACTCCTCGTCGTATTTTCTCTGGTTACCTGGAACGAACATTGGGCCTGAGTCGCCCGTGAAAAGATAAAAAAAATGAGAGAGACGCTGCTCCGCTGCTGCGACAAATGAGATAAGTGATTGCGAATTCAATAAAGAGCGAGTGTCGTCGGGCGGAGAAGCAATCGGGGTTAACTTGATTACGGATTGGAAAGAGTAATATCCGTAATTGGGCGGGTTAATAATTCACAACTTTCACCGCATGCATGCCAAAGAGCCCAAAGATCTTTATTTAGCATCCTCGTGTGACGCATCCAGCAGATATTTTTCGCACCGCAGGCTCAGTAAGCATTCGTTTTTTTGCATTTTAAACACGCACTCTCGCTCTCCATCGTCGACACGTTCGCTTTTTTCCAAGTGGTATAGCTGTCGCAATAATCTCAGTACAAACTAACATTATCGTCGTTCACGGATGTCGCCCCGACGAAGTAAACTCGACGAGGAAATAGTGCTCGCGACTGCGAAAGAAACAACTTTGCTAATTCTAAAGCGTGACCGTCTCCGAGGGTGAATGTTTATTTACATCGGAGTATCGCAAGTATCCGCTTTACGAGAATGGCCAGCCTCTACTACCTTACTACCATCGCTCGGACTGTACTCGTCACTCGTTTCTCGCCCGTTTCCACTCTCCCTACCTCCGCCCGGCGACCACCACTCCGTCGTATTCTCTATTCATCACCGCTTCGAGTGACTGTTCGCTCTTCCATATGACGCCGTTGAACGCAGCAAGCTGCTAAGCGGGACGCCGCACTGAGAGCGGCATTCGCTCGCTCCTTTTCTACGGGATCGACTTTCTCAGAGTGGTTAGTAACTCGAGCCCTCCCCTCTCCGATCCCCGCTTTTGTTCGTGCTCAACGTCGCGTCGTTTCCGGCCACAGCGTTTTCGACCGTGCCACGAGAGTTGTCGAATCTCCTCCTCGAATATTCGCGTTTTTGTCGAATTTCGTCGATCAAGAGGTGACGAACGTCGCAAAAATGGAGAAACGCGATCGTTGGTTCAGCCAAAATCAAAATCGAGGGAAATTCGAGTCTTTGCGACGTGGAGGAAACTCAAAATCCGGGAACTCCTGAGTCGGCGGACACGTGCAATTTTGTAAGTTCTCTTTTCATCCAAAGACATCCAGTTCTATAAATAAACACTTTTTAAATGTGGAATACCCACGGGGTTCCACAATTTTTTCTCTCTTCTAACGAATCTTTCGTTTTTTATTCTTCTTCTCGAAACACGAGAATTATGTTGTTAATGATGATACTCAACCGAATCATTGATTACGTGATATATATCAATTACATGCACTACCAACTGAGTCATTCTTATGATTGTTTAATCTCAATTATTAGTCATTTTCCCTCTACTCAATGAATGTGTTTTTTTTCCAGGGAAAAATGATTTAACGCAAGAGATAAAAATTCCACTTGGGACTCCGCCTCGAGTAAAAAGAATTCATCAAGGTTAGTATAAATCTTAAAATGATTAAATTGTTGCGTAACAAATTTCTAACTGATGATATTCAACCGATTAATTGAGAACATGATATTTAATCACATGCACTACCAACTGATTCATTTATCAACGCTTTGTTTATTAAATTGCTGCTTTATGCTCTTTTACAATGAGAACACTTGTTGCAGAAAATGAACAAAATGTAGCTGTTGAATTCGGTCCAACAACGCCGATGGGTGAAAAATTTGCCATGAAAGAAGTACAACGGTAAACATTGAGATTTTCAATTATTTAATTCGCGATAATGAAGATTTTACAGATCTCACAATATTCTTATCTGTTAAAGGGATAACAAATCAAGGATCTGGCAATCAGCACTTATGTATTTTGAGTAATTCAGTTACTGTACAACATGTTATTATTAAACAGCATGGTATGTTTTGTAATAAAAAAAATTACTCGTACAGTGTATCCAGAGAATCATTTGACAAAGATTGTTTTTTGCTTTCCTTTCATCACACAAACGAAACGTAACCAATACATATTGATTTTCTTGATATTTTGTCAATTGTTGACTCATGCCCATAGACTGAGAAAGGAATTTTAATGAAAGATGAATGATTTGTGGTCGAGTAATCTCTTGAATAGATTGTCGTAATCGTATACATAAAACTGCCAAATATGCTCTCATTGATCAAATTAACCCTGAATTAGATCAATGGGAGAGAGTATAAATTTTGAGTATCATTGAATTATTCAAATGTATGCTCGAAAAATTAATGTATTTCACGTTCGTCCAATATCTTCAACAATTGTAAAATGTAAAAGGTAGAAACACTCGATAACGATTTTCTTCTAGCTCTAGCATGGCTCGATCGGATTATTATCCATTTTCTCAAATAATTCTGTCGAAATAGTATGCGTATACTTATATAATATTTATACATATGCACTTTTGTATATCAGCATGTAATATATCTATCCAACGAACGGTTGGAAAAAAGATATTCGGATTTCGTACGGGGTTTTTGAATCTCCGTTACTCAAAGGAATGATTAATATCGAACAGAGTCACCAGTCTCGAAATAGTCCGAGTACCAATCGTCCGTCGCGACCCTTTTGAAGAAAAGGAAGAAAAAATATTTTTTTAAGGATACATCGAAAGGTACAATGGTGCAAAAAATTGTAATACTTTATCCGTAAAGTGAAAAAAAAGACTGACAAAGTTCGCGTAATTTATCTCCTCATTTTTTCGCTCATCTCATTGCTAATCTCTTTGGCGATTCTCAATTTTGTATCGGAAGTTTTTCGAGAATCAATGATTCTATATACGAATAGATAATAAATATATATCATGACTTTCTCAACGGCGATACGCGACGGATTTAAAAACAACGAAACTTTGATTAAAGCTCTTTCCGTTTGTCTATCTCTGCCCGCTGCGGATCAGCCAGACTGAGGTAAAAAAAGGCACGGTTCCGTCCAAAATTGAATACATACCTAACGTCGCTACGATACGTAATATATAATAGGTCTATCCATGTAACATCAACTGAGATTCCTAACGTTTTTTTTTATACATTATAAACAAGGCTAGCAGTACGTGAGCACCAAAATACAGATTCTCGATTCACACAATGAGGATTTGAGCTGCTCAACAGTTCGGTTCTACGCACATACATGCTAACTAAAAGACGTCGATCTTTGTAAGTTAATAGGCAATTTGCAGGAGTTCCGAGACCTCATTGTAAAGACCTTGAGAAGCTTCGATAGCTCGCGTTCGAGAAGAGTCTAACGAACAGCCGCATAACGGATCATAATTTCATTTCCCAGAGAACAATGTGCGCGTCGTTGCTGTTGGGATCTTTTATGGTGTACGCAGATTTGGGGCTCTTGTCGGTGGCAACGGGTAAATTCTGATGCCTCCAATTTACGTAGCCTCGTCCTCCCATGAGAGTCAGCACAGTTCTCTTCGGCTGGTCGCTCTGCAACGCTCCCTTTGAATTTTTTTTGCCGGGCGGAGGTTTCATTTTGGTCTGAATCGGATCGCTGACTACCTCCGGAATGGTCGGGGCTTGACTGCTGACGAGGACGCTATTGTCGTACGGTCCGTTACGACTGGCACTGCTGCTGTTTCTCGACAGTTTACCCGCCTTCATCGACAGATTTTCTTCGGATCCGGAGGAGGTGTAGAGAGAGCTCGCGTGCGAGTCGACCGACCAGTTCGAGAGATCGAGAGACCTCGGTCTCGTTATCTTCATCTTCAATCGTCGATCGAGGGTGCTGACCTTGTTGGGAATCGCGGCCAATTCGGGATCGCTTCTCCGGAGAGTCTCGTAAACGGGATCAATTCCAGAACCGTTCTCGTTCTCGTAGTCTTTCACGTACATGAGTTCTCCGTAGAGTCCGTAAACGTCGCATGTCTCGCCGGAACTCTGGGAGCTCGTCATCGAGCTGGACAGAAAACCACCACCGCATCCGAGGCCTCGAGGCAATGTTTTCGAGCCTCTGGATTCGTTTTCCTTGCTTCTCTTGCGTCTGAGCATCACAGGACTACCGGCGAGCTGTTGCTTGAGCTTGCCGACGTTGTAAGAGAAGGACGAGTCGAGGCTGGCTCGATCGCGATTTCCCCGCTGGGTCTGCTCGCTCGAGTTCTCCCTCGCTCCGCGCAGCTGAACGAGTTGGTCCTCCTCGGCCTCTTCGTTGGTGCAGCTACCGACATTCCCCTTCGCGCTCTGTATCGCCAGTAAAAACGTAATGGGACCAAAGTGAGCGTGGTACGAGATGTTGACACGCCCGCTGATTATCGGAACGCCCTCGAGTCTCGGCAGTGGTATCGTCAGGCTGATGCCGACGTTCGTGCCGACCCAGAGTAGGCCTTTGCACGCCATCAGTGCCGTAACCGTCACCGCGGTTTGATTATTGTTGAGACTGTCCCCGCAGGAATTGGAACTCGCGTTGCCCGAGCCGCTCGACTTGGTGACTCGAAGCACGTTCGAGGCGATGTTTATGTCCTGAAGATGCTTGAAAGTCTCGGTGTGGTAGAGACAAACGGTACTGGAGTTTTTAAGAGCCACCCACAGGCCGACACCCGAATGGGCCATCAGCTTAACGTTGCCGACGTGTTCGTGCTGGGCGCTGAAACTCTTGGTTATTTCACCGCTCATTCCGTTGAGTACCCACACTTTTTTCCCGCACGCGGCATACACCGAGGCGTTTATCGGCATGAGACACGCAACCGGATCCGTGCCGAGGGTAATAACCGTCGGCTCGCGGAAAGCCCAGCTCCCGTCCGCCTGTCTCCGGAACACGAGAAGCGAGCCGGTCGCCAGCGCGACGAAAACGTTTTCGCAATGATGCTTTATCTGGACGACCGCTCCGGGGACCGCGTGACTGCCGAGTTCCTCCTGCTTCTCCGGCTCGGAAGCTCCGTAGATGAGAATCTTCCGCGAGTCCGTGCCCATCCAGACGAGGTCGGACGTCGGCTCGCTCGTTACACCTCGAACGAACTCGACAGCGGCGACTCGCGTTTCGACGAGGTCGAAGGTTGTTACTTGCTTCAGCGAAGTCGAGGTCGCCGTCGTCGATTGACCAAACACCGTCACGTGACTCGAGACCCCATCGCCCGTGCAGATCCACAGATAACTCTGGTGCCTGCTCCGTCGTCGACTCGGACGCGGATTCCTCGTGGTGTAATAACAGCCGCAGCGGACCTCCGACTGGTGCTGCGAACGGTAGACCGGCTGCGAGCTGACGAACAGCGGCATCTTCGTCGACGGCCTCTGCTCCTGCTCCGGCACTTCCCACGACGGCGAATTGTTCGGATCGAGCGCCAACTGAGCCAATCTCAGCTCCGTTATCCAGTCTTTCTTCACGAGAGGATTTTCCGTCTGGAAGGTGTACATCTGCCCCTGCTTGGTCGTGAGCTGCAGACAGCAGCTGTCCGCCCAGACCATGTCCTCGTCTTTTTGCTGTATCGACGACTGTATCGATTGCAATATCTCTTTAGTCCTCCCCGGCGTCATGCCCTGTTTACGAGATTACACTTTTCAGTCGTAGTTATTAAAAAAAAAAAGATAATGTCAGTACATAGGTAAAGAATGTACCTCATAAGTCCCTTTCAGTTGCCCAACTAAATCGCTTATCCTAGACATAACTTCGTAATCGTGCATGAGGTCGTTCATTTCGACGCAGAGACTGTCCGCTCCTGCCTGTCCACCCTCTCCGCTCTTTTCAGACTTCAAGCTTCCTCCTTTGTTCAATCCAGCGGTAAGAAGACGACTCAGGGTGGGCGAGGCACTGGTGTCTTGTATCTGTGCGATGAAACAAAGATATATGAATGGAGGAACATACGGATACGATTTGTCGAGAGAGAGAGAGATAATAACCTCGATGTCGGACACCGGATACGTCCATTTGAGCGTGAGTCTCTCGCTGCCGGAGAAGTCTTCGACAGATCTTGGCGCGACAGATACGCAAACGACTAGGTCGTTCAACAACAGCAGTCTCCGTCTCTTCGATTTGGTTATCATGCCGCCCTGATTGAATTCCTACCCGCATAAAAGTAATATTCGTGACTGCCGGGGCGGGATATGATTTTGATGGATCGTTTTCTGTGATCGGAACATACCAATTGCGTAACGTTGTCCTCCCTTATGAGATAACGCGAGGAGGAGGAGAGCGGTCGATGCGCCAGTTTTCCGGAAACGTGTCTAAGCATTTCCTTAAATGCCTGGAACTGCTCGGCCTCGCGTTTTCTCTCGTTCAACATCTCAGCGAGACTCTCCAATTGCGTAAGAGCCAGCTGCAGCGACATTCGGTCGTGATGTCCTTGCGGCGTGTGTTTCAAGAGATCCTGCAATTAATCACTGCAGTAATCGCCTCGGGCGTAATTAATGGCCGGGTCGAGAACTCGGTGCTTACCTGTAGAAAGAGTATAAACTGCGGAAACCTCTGGACCGGCTTGACCATCAGTCCAAAGAAGGAGAGCCTGTCGTGGGCGCTTATCTGTTTGACCTTCAACGAAAGAGAAATCACGAGAGTCAGGACTACTGCTGTAACAGATCTGAGCAAGATTCGCGAGATTCTTTTTTTTTTTTGTACCTTGAAAAAGTCGGCGAGCGCCGTTTTTCTCTTGGATTCCTGTTTAGCGAGGTCCATCGCCACGGAGAAATTGTTTATGAACCCGCTGTAGATATCGAGCACGATCGCTTTGCTGAAACTCGCGACGAAGACGTCCCCGAGTTTCTCGTCCTTGTCCCACGATCTGACGCACTCGGCGAGTGCTATCCTGAAGAGCGTGTGGCACTGGAGAATCTCCGGCAATCGATGAAAGAGCGTCGCGATTTTCGTCTGACTGAGAATCGGTGGGGACGATTCTTCCAGTGGTTTTTTATAGTCCTACGAAAGCATCAGACATTAATAACTCGACGGTTTCTTTTTGGGTCTCTCAATAGCTTGCTAGCTTCGAACTCACGTTGACGAGCCTCTGGAGAGTCGCGACGTAGTTATTTTCCGAGTGAACTATCGCTCCGACTATGTGACGTCTTTTGAGCTGTTGCGCCGTCAGGTTCGACGGCGCAGGGGGAAGGCTCGGCGGCGCCTGTCTTCTCTGACGCATGCACTGAAACTGCACCATCGCGCCGTTCTCCTCTTCGACCTGAAATCGTAAATAACCGATGGAACGCTTGGAATCGTGTTACGTGGAGAATCAACGGTGTCAAGGAAGGAATTCTCGTCGGGAAAATATAGCTCGATGCGCACCTCGCTCAGTTGGGGCATCTGCGGTGCCTTTATCGGACTCGTCAGGGACACGCTGTCGGACGAGTCGACGTCGTATTGATGGGCCGAGCCCCGACGGATGCTGAACCATCGCGCCAACCGACTCTGTCCCAGCGGCGATTCCAAACCTTCCGTATTTCCCAGTCTCATGTTCTGGGACCTCCACAGAGTTCTCGCCTTGTGCAGCGTGTTCCTCAGCTGGCTATTGCTTCTGAAATTAAAAAAAAAAACCATAATTTATATTATTCTACCGAAATAATGAGCACGAATAAACTTATTTTTTCATTCGAGCGGAATGGATAAATAATAAGTTTGTTCGAAAACACACGTGCGTTTCGTTCATACAACGTTGAGTTGACCGAATGGAATTCCAAGCTCCAGGGACGCGAAGGAATAAAAACGTTGAGTCAATACGCTTTGGACAGAATTGTAAACAATGTAAATTCCGACTAAACTTTGAACGTTAATCGATTACGATCTGTCATAGCCGCAACGCGACGCACGTTGTTGACTCGACGCACAAAACTCGACAGCGGGAGTATACGTCTGATAATAATTATTCGCGTCAATTGAAGCTCGCCGTTCATTTATTCGTCCCAAATACTTGAAATATCCGGTAATTCTCGTAAACTGATATACCTCGTTTTTCATAATCAAATTGTTGCTCTTCGCTCGAAATTCCGTCGCTGGAACTTTTGAGCGAATTTTAGTCATTGCCACCGGCATTTACGTAACTTTGAATTGACGTTGAAGGAAAATGGGAGCTAGAGACACTCGAAAACGTTTTAATATAGACGAGACGAAGAATCTATATGTTTTTCCTCGAGAAATGTATTTGCGAAGATTTTTCTTAAGCCTTTGATCAATTACCATGTTATTTTGTTCCCGTGTTATTTCTAGAAAATATTTTAGTCCAATATTATGTTCGTAAAATTGAGCGGTGAGTATGAGGAAGAGTTGGGGAAAAAATAAAAAAAAGAGAAAAAAAAGGGAGATAAGCGAGTCTCGATACTCACTTGACACTGACGTTGCTGCGTTCGCTCTCGTCATCCGAAGAGAGATCGTGGTCCGAGGCGGAGCACCACGAGTCCTCGCTCCTCGCGGACTGGGCCGAGGCGTTCGATCTCGTGCCCTCGAGAATCGGATGCTGCTTCGCCGCTGTAGCCTCCATTCTCGTCGGTTGGGCTCCACCTACCTCATCCCAGGAACGGCACCTTGAACGCGGCTCATCTAAACATCACCAATTGACACCGCGATAAATATACAGAACTCCGATCTCCTTGAAGTTAGCGTCGCTCGTGTATCCGACCAACATTTTTCCATCACTTTTTCCAATAAAATTTTTAAAAACTCAAATACACTCTATTTGCATATCATAATTAAAGTTTTTTTTCGAAAGGAGAAAAAGAAATTGTCGAAAATCTGCTTATTTTGTTCATACAAAGAAACAAATAAGTGTATTTTTATATGTAAAATAAATATAAGAATTTTTAATATGCCAGATGAATAGTCGTGCGTGGAAAAAAATTTTTTATAAATAATTATCATGTTTTTGTAGTGCGGTAACAGTTTTGAGAAAAGTTGAGAATTTTCGTGCAAAATTGCTTTTTATTTATTATAAAACCTATATCATTACTAAGTGATACTAACTACAAAGAATTACTGTTTTTTTTAGATAACAGTTCTGATCATTTTTATAATTAAGACTATTATGTTTTTTATGAAAAATCTTCAGTTTTCGAAACTGTTATCACAATGCAAAAAAAAACCAGTAATTTTTTGTATAAAATTTCAATCTTTCATACAAAATATTTATTCTAAACATTTAGAAAATAAAAAAAATGCACACTTTACGTCAAAAATTCTTATTTTCCACACCGTTATCACAGTAAGAAAAAACATAACAATATTTCGTATAAAATTCTCTCTAGAAATAAAGTCACAGTACTTTAGACACAAACTTTTGTATTTAACAAATTGCATTGTGAATGCAAAATAATTCAGGCTTTCACCAATTTCTTTTTTCACGAGGCAATGAATTCAGTTGAAACAATGTGACAAAAACATAGACAATGGTAAATCAACCGAGTCAGAGTTGCCCGAAATTCGAAAGGGTTGGCCGAACGCGTAGGGTCGTTTGAAAGAGAGTTTTCATCGCGACAAAGGTTGCTCTTTTTGTCGCATTCGAACGAGATGATGAAACAGACTGTGGCTCGGGCGAATTCACCGGAGCAAATTGAAAGAGGGCGAAAAAAAGCAACACGTCCGAGAGGAGAAAAATATTCTGTTGGGGGAAACGATCGCAACGAGGACGCGAATAATGGAAGAGAGAGAAGGAGAGGAAAAAGAAATGGTTAGGCAATAACTGCGAGCTGGATACGCGAGAGCAAATCTCGGATGGCTGCGTGGGTAGGTGACGAACAGGTTCCACCAAGTAGGCGGATTTGGCTTGCCGAGTATGCTCCAGGGGGGAGAGAAAAGGGTTTTAACGCCTCTGGATAAATAACGCTGCAAAAGCGGCGCAATGAGCCGCGCGTGTGGTCGAAGCGACTTCTCTCCTTCTCGACAATGTCGTTCGACGGACAAGCAAATTCCAAACGTGAGAAATTCACAAATGGAACAAAATACGATACCGCGAAGATACGATAAAACGAATATACCAAAATAAAGTTAAATTAAGAAAACCAAGAATGTGATATAAAACCATAAATCTAACGATTGAAATTTAAGAAATAAATCATTTTGAAGAGAAGAAATAAAAAATTGAATATAAATCATTAAAATGAAAATAAAATGAAGGAAAAGTGATTGTAAGTAACATTATAATACAATATTAGTTGTGACGATATGAAGGATCGAGATACAAAAAGTAAATAAAAATATTTGTTGAATAAATAAGACAATAAAATATAATCATTGAAATTCAATAAATAATTTTGAAAAAAATGGAATAATATGTTGAATGAAAGGAAGAAAAAGGATTGAAAGAAAGATTGTCTTAGGATGTTAGTCGCGACGATACGAAGGGTCAGGAGACGAGATCATAAGAGCGAGTGTAATCGGAACAATTGAGAAGTGACTCCCGGTGGGAGCTTCCTCCGATCGGCGGAGCAACAAGCGCAAAAGCATTATCGCGCGATAGACGCGAGCCATTATCGGAGCCGGAACGAGCCGGCGAGGGGGAGAACGAGAGAAAGGGAGAAAGAGATGGAGGAAAGGGGTAAATCGAGCAAAAACGTATATCGTCCATATCCGTTTGACAATTCGCCACGCTCGTCATCTCTCTCTCTCTCTCGAAAGCTCTCGTGGGATCGAGTTGTCACGAGTTTAGTGACACCCCATCGTCGCTTGGTAGCACAGCCCGAGAGGATGGGACTCGTTTAATTCTCTCGACCCTCTCGCTCCAAAGGACACATACGCCGACCATTAATTTCATCGAGAAAACTCCTCTGCACTTCCAACGTTTTCACTCTCGTACTTCTATTCACGCAGAAAATTATACGATAATTATCTCTCGAACGCTAAAAATTATTATGATCCGTTTCTCACGATTTTTCACGAGTCATCTATATTTTTTAAAAACTTTTAAACATTTTTTAACAAAAAATATAATTTCTTATTATGTTTATTATTACAAGTAGCAGAAAAAGTGTAAAAAATAGTTTTTAAAAAATTGAGCGTTGAAAGAAATTGTTTTTTTTTATAGTGTGAATATTGGGTAATAAAATTTCTTGGAAAAAACGTGATTTTATTGCGTTTAAGAATGTGCGATCGCGTCTCGTCCCGGAGAGAATCGTTGGAGCTTACGAGCGGCAGATAAATAAATAGAGATAGGTAGGGCACGGGAACGCGCGCGTCGATCGTCGGATCGGAATCGGTCTCTCGCGGATCAAGGCCGTGAACGATCCGACGTCGAGAGACGCTTCTTCCTTTCCGAGGCATCGATCTTTTTTTTTTTCTCGTCGCCGCCGGAAACTCGAGACTCGGCGCAGAGAATGCCAAACGAAGCGCCGGCCCATTTCCGGCCGGATCGTTCGACGCAGGAAGATAAATTCAACTGGAATAACCGGAAAGAAAAAAAAACACTCGAACACGAAAAATCTTATTGTGCGTCACACGCATCTCGTCATCTCGAAACTTGGTATTTTTCTCCCCACTCGTTTTTCCGCGAGTCGTACGATTCCGCTCGCGCACGGTCACTCCGTCATCGGCAAAAAAAAAATGAAGAAATGAAGAAAAAAAATTGCACAAAAAGAAGAGAGAATCGAAGCTGCTCAAAGATTTCCATTATTCTTCTTATCTTCCGGTTTCAGGGTCAACGCGTTTCTCGGCGCGAAACGAGCGCGAGGGAAAGAAAACACAGCGCGAACGAGGATGATCGTTCGTTAACTTTTTTTAAGATCGCAAATTTCGCGAGGAAACTTACCGGAGCGTGTCACTCGCGAGACTGATTTTCCGCGATCGATCGTGTTTGTTTTTTGTCGACCACCACCACCACCGTACGACGGGAAAAAATTTGTTTGGAAAATAAAAAATGGGGCGAATATCGCGGTGCAAAGATCTCCGTGCGAGGTCTACCTTTGTCTCCGTCGATCGCGTTTATTTTTCTGTTTCTTTGCAAAGGAGGGAGGAAGGAGTATAGGATCGGTTGCGACCGGCTGCGGAGACAACGCGAACGAAACTATTCCGTACGCGATCCCCACCCGTGTTCCTCGGGTTCGAAAACGCGAGTACTCGAGACTCGCGCACGATGGGAGGGGACGAGCACGGAGACAGCGAGCGCGCGCGGTCTACGCCTCCGCTCTTCTCATTCTCTCTCCCTCTATTTCCGTCCTAGCTCTCTCGCGCTCGTCCACGGACCATGCGTCGTCATTTCCAATCTCCATTGCCAATAGCGTTTCCACCCCGATGCAGCGCGCGCTCGACGCATTTTCCGACTAATCGCGATTCCTCGAATCGTTCCCCCTACTGCGAATATCGTCGATAAAAATTCATTCACTCGGCCCTATCGCTCTTCTTGCCGGTCACCGTAAATCTGCTAAAATTCATGAATGAGTCCTCGGCCGACGGCCAACTGTACGAAATTCACACGGGCCCGACGCTACGGGCTTTTGTTCGATGGATCATCGCGCTGAGTCAGAATCCCCGAAATGCGAATACTCGAGATATACGAAAAAAATGGAAAACACGTCAGCAGGGAAATATCTTTGAGATAAAAAAAGAATATTGTACGAATTCAAGTCATATTTTATATAAAAAAGAAAAAAAATTGGAACTTGTGTGAAAAAATGTCAAATATTTTCGGTAAAACGAGTATTCAATGAGACAAAAATTATTCTATTTGAATTTAATGGGGAAATTAATACGTAATAACCTTTATAACCGAGTTAATTAATTATTTTCGATCTTTTTCTAATGGTAAAGAGATTTTTTCACAAAAACAAAACATTTTCTTAAAAACAAGTTTTTTCAACTTTTCACTGCCAACATTTTTTTTTGAATAATTTGAAAATTGTGTTTTTATTACTTTGCGCGAACAATTTGTAGAAAAAAAGCGATTTGGAACGAAAGACAAAAATACATATCGAGAATTCCCCTCGATAAGAAGTTCACCACAGTAAACAATTTTCATTTAGAATCTTTTATTTGATTTAGTTAGTCGAATCTCCGATTTTGGATAGCGTCGGTCGTAAAGTTGTGATAATAGAAATTCCAGACCACAGTCTCCATATGATTGAGTATATAACGTACAAAAACAGGTCTTCGAAAAAATTTTGAAAATAATCAAGTATTCGTCTACCACAATTTCAATTGTATTAACGATCAAATTAGCTTAAGTAATAACTAACGTAAAATATTATTTTAAAAAATAACCAATAAATGATAAAGAAAACAAATTTCCAATACAATTATGTTCTCGGTTTCATAACTCGATAAATAAAAGAAACTCTAAAAATAAATGTGAGACTATATTTAAAAAGCTCCAAAATAAGAGTACGCTTCGAATCCCGAAGTGAGCAATAAAAATTGCGTCTAAAAAAAGAATTGATGACAATTTAATCTAAAATTGAAAACGTCTGGCGGAGAAGCGATTCAATTCGAGGAGAAAGGATAAAAAATGTCCCGATGGGATAACAATGAGAATATGGGAATAACGTGGAGGCGCGACGGTGAAACGTGACTTAACAATGTACCTCGTGATCGCGTGAAAATGCAGCAACTCGGTAAACTCGATGCGGGTTTGTTTAGGTTTTGTTCCCAGCGCTGCAGTTAACTATACGCGGCGACGTCACGAATGTGTGCTCACCGGACGTACATTTTGATCCCTCTCTCCCTAGCGTCGAGCGAGAGAGACGGAAAATCTCCGCGGTTACGACTCGGGAGTGCGTGAGTCGCATTCAAGCACGTGTTTGACTCACACGTTTCTCTCTTCCTCTCGCGACGACTCGACCGACTCTCCGAAACTTCGTGCCCAACCGAAACCTCTAGAAAAATCCTCAATTCCGGATCCTTATTCAAAATGTAAATAATGAGACATAAAAAAACGTCTAACGCGAGATCCGCGATTCTCAGACTCGTGTCGACGAAATGGAAGGAAAATTTCGAACTCGGCTCGCCCGAGAAGATGAACTATTGGGCGATGATGACGAGTGGAAAAAATATTTTAACGTAGTACAATTTACTTAAAAATTTGCACAGATCTTCACTAAGGTAGGAGTCGCGTGACAGTCTATTCAAAAGTTTGGCTATACGTGTTAACTTGATGTAAAATCATCACTTTAATTTTTTTTAGTGTATGCTGATCTTCTTTGACGTCGTATTAACGTGTGTGCTAAATTTAAAGAGGCTTCACCATGTGGTTATCGAGATATTTATTTCAAAAAATTGTCACTGTCAACATGGGCTCTTATGAGAGATTGAAAAATGTGACGACTTTCAACAATTAATATTTCCATTACTAGATAGTGAAACTTCATACAATTTGGCATACATTTCAACATGACCTCAAAGACGATTTGTGCAAATTTTTAAGAAATTTTATAAAGCTTCACTATCTAGAAATCGAAATATTATACGTTGAAAATCGTTGTTTCTTCGAATCTTAAATAAAAGTCCATGTTGAAACTAGCAACTTTAAAAAATTAGTATTTAAATAACCACACGTTAGAGTATTTTTAAATTTTGCATACTAACACAATGCTCAATAAGATCTGTGCAATTTTTAAATAAATTCTGTATCAAGAAAGTTCGAGTGATAATTTCACATTTAGTTAACACGTAAGGACAATCTTTTGAATAGACTGTCTTATCGGTTGTACTACCTTAAGGATGTATAAGACAGACAATCCCAGCAATTATTGACTTTAAATTCGTAAAAACTGGACTCTGGCTTTTGCTAAAAAGTTGCCAATTTTTTGAGTCTAAGTTTGACTATCAATTAGGAACTTGAGCATATTTCAACAATAATTTAATTATTTTTTATTGCTTAAGGATGTTGTACCGTGAAATCGTTATCGATAGAATTTAATAAAAATTTTGCATAGACGTTCTTTGACCCAATGTACACGTGTATACCAAATTTTAGAACGTTTTACCGTACAGAAGTCGAGATATTTATTGGCAAAAATTGCACT
>JAPYYW010003046.1:0-20250 GCA_030522545.1 Cremastinae sp. A BG-2022a
TTTTTGCCAATAAATATCTCGACTTCCGTACGGTAAAACGTTCTAAAATTTGGTATACACGTGCACATTGTGTCAAAGAACGTCTATGCAAATTTTTATCAAATTCTGATGTTTCTCCTGTTTTGATGTTTCTCCTGTTTTGATGACGTTTTTCTGACGTTCACAGTGATTTCTGAGATTGTTTATTAAAAAAAGTTTTTGCTATTTTTTTAAAGAACAACATACTCTGAATTCAAGGTTATCCGAGGTCAGAAATACTAGATATACTTGGTGTATAATTAACAAATTTTTTACGATAAATTTTTCTAAAAAAATAAACACAGGTTCTACGTTATATGTAAAACTCTCTGAAAATTTTTAGGAGGTTTCACCGTCTGGAATTCGAGATATTTATTGTTGAAAGTTGTAGTTTTAACACGCGCTCTTATGGAGAATGTACAGAAAAATGTGATATTTATCATTAAATATCTCAACTTCAGTACGGTGAAACCTTCTAAAATTTGGTACACATATACATATGACGTTGAAGAAAGTTCAACGAAATCTATCGACGCTTATTTTACAAACCAATCACCTTAAGGTAATGTGAATCGTCCAATTTAAAATGAATTATCTTAAAAAAAATTAAATTAAAATAAACTGCATTTTTTTTTAATTTTAAGACTGTCGTGGACTAGTATAGCGTACACTGCATATTCAAATTTCAACTCATTTGCTTGAAAAATATGAGCGTGGAATTTGTCTGAAAATTCACTCTAAATTGGATGTTTCAAATCACCTTAATTTTTTTTCTAAGACTATTAAGTCTTTTTTATTTCTAAGAAATTAATTTGCTTTATTAATTTTTCGCTCAGTGAAAGTGCACATTTGAGGTATTAAAAAAAGTTGTTTATCGATGAACTTTATGAAGCATCCTGCATTTTTGGAAAAATTTAATCTACTATGCACAAAGTGACAGCATGGATCATTATACGTCATTGGCGACTATTCGTTGGTGTTGTAAAGAAAATAAATTTTCAGTTCTTTGTAAAATTTAATAATTGTTTTATTTTTGCTACTCTTTTTTTTTAATCTCGCTTATTTTTGAAAGGTTTTTTTATATTTCACTATTTATTCATTTCAAAACTATACGTTTTATATTTTTCGTGATCAACTTTCTTTTAAGCAATAGTTTTTTTTTTGGTTAGACATAAGCTTCAGGTGCGTTTTAAAATCATTCCTAATTAGGTTATAGTGGCTTGTATAGATTATTGTAGTCATGAGATTGCTTATTCTTAAATATTCTCGTCAAATACAATTTAATTAGAAAAATCAAATTTCACTAAATGAATTGAATAATGGTTGAAAAAATCAATTGTATCAAGAAAATTTTTTTTCTTTTAAATTGATTCGAACAAATCTTTCAAAAACTGTACGAACAACACATGACTATGACATATTGCAAAAATCCCATTAAAAAAATACTTTCAGTTTTTTCAGAATTTCCAATATTTCCGAGCAACTTTTTAAATTTTTCTTTCCATAAGCATTTGATCTGGACGATTGCGGGCATTTAGAAAAAAATTAGCCAAATCGGTCCAGCCGTTCTTCTTACCAGGCGTTATCAATAAATAGCTTTTCATTTTTTTATATATGTATAGATAAGAGATAAATCACTAGACGCTAAGGAGTAGTAGACAGACGGAGTAAGATTTACTCAGCATCTAAATGGAATAAAAAAATTGACTTGTAAAAACGAGAGAAAAATTATATTCAAAAAATGAATACTATATTTTTTAGAAAAATAATTTTTATACGTTGGCAAGGGTTGGTACGATCAGATCAACGATTTTCCAGGCTGTAATGCGGCATTCGATATTGTTACCCAATTGGATCATGTAACACATTTTTTGGACTGCTTTGCTACGTCCGTACCAATTCTGATGAAATGCATCGTCCATTATTGCTGTGCTCTGAGTGAAAAAATAATTCGAAATTATATGAAAAAAATTCACAATAATAATTTATAATCAATGCATAATTTATTCGATTAAAAAATTTTTTTTAATCTACAAAAACGTGAATTAATTTGTACCGAATCGAGGAGCTCTTGGACACTCGAGCACAGCATAAAAACCAACACTACTCGCCCCGCAATGTAGCCTACGTAAGCTATCTTTTCGATCGGGGCGCTTTCAAACTGCACAGACAATGATTGGTACTATGATCGTTGATTAATCCGCAGCAAGTTTGATCGACAATGTTTTTAGTTTACCGTTATAATCCCGAAGGTGAGAAAACAAAATTCCATGACGCAAGTTATGTAAGTTGCACCAACGTAGAATTGCATTATCCGTGTGAGAGTTTTTCCAACTCTGTAACAATCGTTAAACATTTTATTTTCTAATTCGTTCGAAGTAAATTCGAATTTTTTCTAAAATCACAAAATAATTTATTGTAATTTATTTACGATATAAGATGTAATTAAAAATTTAAGCTTCAACATATATGTGTGTGTGTATAATTAAGCATGTATGGGCAATATTTTTAAAAATATGAGAATTTGATAAAATTACGATCTTTCGGTTTTAAGCATGTGAAAAAATATTGTGTTGAATTTGAAATTGTTTTACTGAATGGTTTAAGAGTTATCAAACTTTAAAGTTGTTAAGATAATATGTATTGCTTCTTGTGAAGAGTTCGAAAATTTGCACTCAAATTTTAACGAAACTTTTTTTTAAATTTAATTGTTTAATCAATAAAAAATGTTTAAATTATTGTTGAAATATGCTCAAGTTACTAATTGATAGTCAAATTAAGACTCAAAAAATTGGAAACTTTCAAGCAAAAGCCAGAGTCTAGATTTTACAAATTTAACGTCAAGAATTTAGTATTTGCTGGGATTATCTTTCCCATACATCCTTGTAAGAGACATATTGTTTAATAAATTTTATAATTTTGTGGCAAATATATATAAATATAAATATAGTAGCATTTATATTAATAAATTAAGCATTATTAAAAAATTTATTAAACTATAGTTCAAATTTGGAACTAAATTTGGTAAGAGATGGATAAAAAAAAGTAATAAGTACTCGATAACGCCAACATGATAGTCGATGCTTTTTTTAAGAGCATCGATGACCGCTGATTCGCTTTTGGATTCGTCTTCATCACTGAGAGCCTCTGTCATTTGCCATCGTACAAATTTGAATTGGCCAGCTAACACTGCAAAATAATGAACTGCGTAAAAATAGACACTGACCATTCCGATGTGAATGGCGAGACTTCCGATGATTTCAAAGACAAGACCCGCGACGAAGGTACTTTTATCGAAAGGTTCACCAGGCAGGTATATAGGAATCGTGTAATCGACGTAAGTAAATTGATCTTGATAGAAAATCTTGGATATCGGACTGAGAGAAAAGAACAAAGAGGCGAAAGATCCGCCGATGAGATAAAGTATTAATCCCGTGTTGTAAGTCTTCAAAGTTTCACGGATGTATTTCCTTAGCAAATCGGAATCGATAAGGAGTTCGTTGTACTTTTTCACCAATTCCCTCAAATTTCCACGTTGAAGATTCAGATGAAAGGCCAAAACGAGAAATTCGACACTCCCGACACCGATAGCGCCGATTTTTTGAAATATTTCCTCAACCGTGAGTTTGGCAAAGTGCAGAGTTCCGAGGATCATCGACGCCAGAAAGATGATTTTTAGCGACCACGCAATCGTCATCCAAATAATGCAAATCGCTCCGAGCCCACCCTTGTTGCTCAGAGGCAAAAAATTTCCTGTTATGAAATCGATTATAATGTTCAATCTGTTTATGCTGCGAAAATATCGCATTTTTTTCATACTGCAACTGAAACGCGCTCTCTGGCGCTTCGTTCGGGTCGCGTGTGCTGCCAACCACTGCTTACTCGATCACTCTCTCATGCCCGACACGCGATTATTCTTTCTCTTTCTCAACGAATGATTAATCATTCGCTTTGTAATTAAAACCTTATTTTTTGCCGATCAAAGAATCTTCTCTTTCTTCGAATCCTCACAAGTATTAATCTTGTTTTTCTTTTTCATTTTTAAAATCTTAATGAGTCGGCTATGGTGCGGATTTTCCGTCAAAGGGAATATCGACAGTCTTTTTCACAGTGAGAGAAATTGCCACGAAACTTTCCTACCATCAGTGTAGTAGCGTTCCTTCGAAGGAGCGCAATTCATTATGCCAATGTTCCTCAAAAACATAGATTGTGATATCTTTTTCATAAATTTGAGTATTTTATTATAACTTGGTTGTAATAAATTTATTTTTGGCTAAAAACTTATACCACTGAAAAACTTTTTTTTTATTTATATAATATCGAAATTTCAAATAAGTCACTTTTATCGAAAACTATAAAATAAATCTTTGTTTTCATTTCAGGATAAATAAGTGGCAAATTTTCTTATCTTACTCTCGTCATATCTTTTTTGACACATTTTATAAATTTTCTACATTATGTATGGAATCGTTAACAATAAAATTTACTATAGTTATTTTTGCTAGAAAAATAATTTGTATTTGACAAGGCAACTCCAACACCAATATATGGGTCTACGGAAATCCTGATCATTTGACGTTAAGGAGTAGCAGGCAAACGGAGTATGACTTGCTCAGTATCTGAATATAAGTAAAAAAAAACGATTTTTAAAAATATCAAAAGAAGTTCTACGAAAATACACGTAGTGAGTGAAACATTTTTATTTTACGTTGGTGAGTGTCGGCACGAGCAGATCAACGATTCGCCAAGCAGAAATGCGACATTCCATTTCGCTACCCAATTGAATCGTATAGCAAGTTTTTTGGAATTCTTTACTTCGCACGTACCAAGTTTCGTGAAAAGCATCATCCCATACTCCTGTGCTCTAGGTAAAAATACAAAAAATTGAAATTATTTGAATCAAATGTTTTCGTAATAAATTTTATAAATTAAAAATAAATAGTGTAGAAGCAGCAGGACTTAATACATATATACTCATCTATAAGGTTAAAAATGTATTTTTTATGTGCTTACTTTAAAGAAAAGTACTTATGTTAAAAAAATGAAGTCTTTAATAGTGAATAGCATGTTCAAAATATTGTAATAAAGTATACATCTTAACTTAAAAAACAACCTTGACGTATATAATTTATTTCAATAATGAAAGAATTTTTGTGTAAAAAGCTCAGTCATTTTTACCGAATCTAACAATTCTTCGACGGATGAACAGATTATCAAAACCAACGCTGTTCGTCCGATGATGTACGATACGAACGCAAATTTTTCCAATATGGCGCTCTCAAACTGATAAAAAAGAGCCGTATTCAGAATTGTTTCTCTGGCACAAATTTGAGTACATCTTTACTAACGAAACAACTTCCTCCCTACTGATATGAAAAAAATTGCATTTCCCTTAATTTACCATCAAAATAATTATTTACTGAGGAACTTCGGAGGTCGTTTTCTTCAAACGTCTCAATCTATCAAGCAGTGCTTTTTATTTATTGTTTATAGTATAAAAATGTTATTTCATAATTGTTATTTCATAAATAACATTTTTATACTCTGTAAACAAGTAATAAGCAAGTTATTTCATAAATAACATTTTTATACAGATACTTAAGAATAAAACTAAGACGATCCTCCTTAACTTTGTATCATTTTCGAAGTATGTATTTCCGTTATACGAACAAATCAAAATATTTTGTGTCATTTTTTAAATTTACATTTTACATTTCGTTTCAAGAATATAAAAGTTTCTTCTCCGTTGCTAATTTCTTGCAGGTAATAAAGACGTGCTCAGTTGACAACTTTGCTGTAAATAGTGTTTAAAGTTCGTGCTCAGCTTGTAGATCGATACTGATCGGTTTTTCACTTACCGTTATTATACCAAATGAGAGAAAACAAAATTGCATGATGCAAGTTATGTACGTTACACCGACATAGAGGTGTAACATTTTTACAAGCCTGCTTCCTAAGCTGTAACAGATTTTTCAATTTTTCATTTCTATTGTATATTTTAATCAGTAACGTAAAATTGGAAAAAACTAAGCTTCTACATACAGACTTGTAATTAAACATTCATTAAGATCTTCTAAAAAATGTTTCAATAATGTACAGTAATATAAGAAAGTTTATGGAAAGTTTCGAATAGAGATGCTCATTTAAAACAAAATCAATCAACTTCGTCATTAACTGATGATCTTGACAGTTACAAGAAGCTATCATTTTGTTTGATTCAAATCGAATATTTTTTCATAATTATCTTGGTATATAATTTTTAATTTTTACCATATCTAGAATTCAATTGGTAATAAATTTGCAATAACTAAGCCTGCTTTATGTTAACGGAACATCAATTATTTATTTTTATATTTAGTTCGGTGAAGGAAATATAAACCCTACGACAGTTTCGTGATAGAATAGTTAAGTTAAAAATTAAATATCACGTGGTAATTTGGGATGTTTGCGTATTAAGGTAGTTCTCGTGGCAATTTTCGTAAAATTTTCTTAAAAATTTGCCTAAACCTTCTTGGGTGTGAGCCGAATATGTGAATTAAATTTTGAAAGATTTTACCAAATTTTCAAGCTCACCAATAAGAATACATGATAAATGCGACAACGTTCAGCCCTAAATATTTTGATTTATTTAATGGCGAAACTTCTTGAAATTTTGCACGGACATTTTTATATAATATTAAAGAATTTTTATTTTGTTTTTCAAAATAAGCGACATTTTTGTCAAAAATTTTAAAAATGATACAGCAAGCGATACTTATTTTTGAATGACTTTGAATTTTGTAATGTTGTTCTTTAATTAATTTGCAGTAAGTTTTCTCCATAAACTTAAACTCGCAAATCACTTTGAACGTCATAAAAACCAAGTAAAATAGTTTTATTTGACTGTATCAAGAGAACTACCATAACACTTACTTAATTGCGAGTCAACCTCGATTAATTATCGAATAATACTCATGATTAATAAAATACTTGATAACACTAGCGTGATAATCGACGCTCTTTTTCACAGCTTCATTCATCATCAACTCGCTCTTGGATCCGTCTTCGTCACTGAAAGCCTGCAACATTTGCCATCTGGCAAATTTGTACTGTCCCGTGAGGACCGCAATGTAATGGACAACATAAACATGAACACCGACTATTCCTAAAACCATAACACTAAACCCGAAAATTTGAAGAATTATTCCCACAACGAAAACATTTCGACCAAACGGTTCCCCGGGTAGCCATGCAGGTACTGTGAAATCGCTGTACGAGAACTGATCGCTAGAAAAAGCCTTTAAAATCGGGCATCCTGCATAGAAAAAAGCGGCGATCAAGCCGCTGATGAGATAAAACTTCAACCCGGTATTGTAAATGCTCGACGTATTGGTGATGTATTCATTGAGTAAATCGGAATCGATAAGGAGATCGTTGTAATTTTTCACCAATTCTCTCAATTTTTCACGGCAGATATTTAAATAAACAACCAGAATCATGTATTCGAAGCTCCCCATAGTCAGCGAGCCGACTTTTTTCAAAGAATCCTCTACCGAGAGCGTGGCGAAGTACAAATTTCCGAGAGCGACGGTCACAAGAAATGATATTCTTGTCGTCCACACGATCACCATGATCACATATCCAAGTGCCCCGATATTTTCATTCTCGTCCAAAGGCAAAAAATTCCCCGCGAGCGCATCGATGAGAACGTTGAATCTGTTTATGCTCCGAAAGTATCGCGATTTTTCCATTGTGAAGTAAAAAACGCTCTATAGCGTTCCGTCAGTTTGCGTATAGCATTGGCGACTATCGAGCCGATCGCCCCTCGGCGTTTTGTCTAAGATTCTTTATTTCGTCTTCTTGTGATTAATCATTCGCTTTGAAGTAACTTCTCCTTATTTATTACCGACAGAAAAAGTTTTTTCACTTCTCTAATTTGCTTGCTTCCCATACTTCTCATTCTCATTAAGCTTTCAATTAATTTCTTCGATTTCTCCCCTCGAAACCTGTAATTAGCGACATTTTTTTCAATTTTGAAATCTTTATGAGCCAGCTCAGAGCAGCGAATCGTCCGACATGGGGAATATCGAACGACTTGTATGCACGATAAAATAATTATCCTTGAATTTTTCTTAGTATCGGTGTGTTCTCCTGAGTGTTCATGACACTCTTCTTTCTGCAAATTTTTAAGACGATTTAAAGACACCAAATAAGTTTTATTATCATTATTTAAAAAATGTTTAATGGTGATTACCATTCAATGGTCATTGACATTTCAAATTCTCTTCCGACGTTAAACAATTTTACTTTGTGAAAAAATATATGTGTAAGAATTAAATGTCTCATATACTGTTGAAAACAATCTAAATTTCGCGCTACGATTTTATAGGCGGTGCCTACTCTCAAATTTGTGTGTACGTTCAATAACATTCTGACAAGTTGAGTTGTGAAAAAAAACCGCTCTCGTTTCTTCCAGTACTCTCTCACGAACGTTCGCATACCTATAGAACGCGTGTCCGGTTAAGATCAATTATATAAAACCGAACAAATAAAGTAATTTTTGTACTATATCTATTTAATAAGTTAATATTTATTAACTTATATTAACTTATAAGTTAATATTTATTAACTTATATTAACTTATAAGTTAATATTTATTAACTTATTAAATAGATAATATTATTTTAATATTAATATTTTATATAATATTTTATTAACTTATTAAATAGATATAGTGGAAAAAATTAACAAAATAAGTTTATATTTTTCTCATTGAACCTATCTCATATTTACATCACATGTTTTTAAAATGGCATGCATTGTGTATACTGTAGATCGCTGATAATAAATTCGACGTTGGACTTTCAAAACTCAAAGTGGTGACTGACTTTTTGAAAAATCATCGATTTACAATTTTTTTCAGATTATTTAAAATGATTTGAAAAGTTGGATAACGTACGTATATAACTTTCATCCTAGCGAGTCCACAGAAGCACTAAAGTTATAGTGTGATCGCTATAGAATAATGATTAAATTCAACCGTTCGAAAAAAGGATTCTCGTTTATTAATTTGGCTTTTTTTCCCTCTTTTCAAACGTTAGTTTTAGCTACGTTTTCCAAGTCCGTCTATTGACACGAAAGTCAGTATTGTACGAACTAATGTTCTGGAATTCGAAATTTTTCTTGCATTTTCGTTAATGGTCCTTATATCTCCCGATGTTCTAATAATAAGATTAATAGGTATTTAGGTAATTTTTTAGGTATATAATATGGTTATTGATTAATAATATTCGGTGCAACATATGAGTTATTTTATGCATAGTATGAAAAGTCATTTAAATTCAAAGCCCGTATAGAAAAATGTATAAGCACATATATACTGTAACGACACAACTGGTTCGAGTTCATATGCAACTAAATTTTACGATAATAATGTAAGTGCATAACCGGGCATTGTAAGATATGTCAACACTTTTTGAGTTTTATTTAGACAATTTGATAATTTTCGTTTATTTACCTCTCATTATACACAAATATTTCGGTCACAAATTTTTCCTTTCACCTGAAATAACTGTACAATCCAAAACACAACTCAATTTATTGTTTAATTTCATGTTTATACTCACAATTAGATCCTAATATATAAATCAATATTTGCCATGTAATTGTGAAGCTGCTATCCTTTTTCTTTAGTCTGTAGACCAATTTTTAATCTAATTTAATTTTGAATAATTATATAATACGAATGAGTGTTATTTTCTAAGGATTTTGTTATAATTTTGACAAGGAGACCTTAGGGCAGGTAGTTAGATGTAACCACCTTGGAAAAATCTAATTTTTTTGTTGTCACCTCGATCTTAATTCGTTTCAACGTATTGTGCAATATACATTTATTTGACTCTCGTACCTTTTTGATATATTTTTGTATATGGAATCGTGAACAATAAAATTTACTACGTGTTACTTTCGCTAGAAAAATAATTTGTATTTGGCAAAACAATACCAAGTATGTATGGGTCTACGGAAATGATCCTGATCATTTGACGTTAAGGAGTAGCAGGCAAACGGAGTATGACTTGCTCAGTATCTGAATATAAGTAAAAAAAACGATTTTTAAAAATATCAAAAGAAGTTCTACGAAAATACATGTAGTGAGTGAAACATTTTTATTTTACGTTGGTGAGTGTCGGCACGAGCAGATCAACGATTCGCCAAGCAGTAATGCGACATTCTATTTTGCTACCCAATTGGATCGTATAGCAAGCTTTTTGGAATTCTTTACTTCGCACGTACCAAGTTTCGTGAAAAGCGTCATCCCATACTCCTGTGCTCTAGGTAAAAATACAAAAAATTGAAATTATATTAAAAATAAATAGTGTAGAAGCAGCAGGACTTAATACATATATACTCATCTATAAGGTTAAAAATGTATTTTTTATGTGCTTACTTTAAACAAAAGTACTTATGTTAAAAAAATGAAGTCTTCAATAGTGAATAGCATGTTCAAAATATTGTAATAAAGTATACATCTTAACTTAAAAAACAACCTTGACGTATATAATTTATTTAAATAATGAAAAAAATTTTGTGTAAAAAGCGCAGTAATTTTTACCGCATCAAGCAATTCTTCGACGGTTGAACAGATTATCAAAACCAACGCTATTCGTCCCATGATGTACGATATGAATGCACATTTTTCCATAATGGCGCTCTCAAACTGACAAAAAAGGATCGTATTCAGAATTGTTTCTCTAGCATAAATTTGAGCACATCGTGATTAACAAGAAAGCTTCTTCCCTCCGAATATGAAAAAAATTGCATTTCTCTTAATTTATCACCAAAATAATTACCTACTGAGCAGAGTGCTTTAGATGTTGTGTATTTACAGTCTAAAAATATTTTTTCATAAATTAAAGTTTCGTACAGATATTTAAGAATAAAGTTTCAGCAATTTTTTCTTAACATTCAAGTCAATTTTGGAGTATATATTTCTGTTATACAAACTAATCAAAATATTTTGATTAATTTTTGAAAGATTACATTTTACGTTTCGTTTTGAGAAAAGAACGCGATTTTCTCCGATGTCGATTTCTTGCTAAAGATGTGCTCAGGTGAAGTCTGTGCATGTAAATTGTTTCCGAATTCTCTGTGCTCAGAAAAGAAGTTACAGTTTATAGATCGATGCTAATCGGTTTTTGACTTACCGTTATTATGCCAAAGGAGAGAAAACAAAATTGCATGATGCAAGTTATGTACGTTACACCGACATAGAGGTGTAATATGCTTACAAGCCTGCTTCCCAAGCTGTAATAGTTATAAAGATAGATTTTTTAATTTTACATTTCTATTGCATTTTTTAATAAGTAACGTAAAAATAAATAACTATATAAGCTTCTACACACAGACTTGTGAAATATTAATTAAGATCTAAAAAAAGTCTCAATGTATTCCACATATAATATTTAAAATGATTAATTGCCTAATATTTTCAATAATATAATAAAGTTTATGAAAAGTTTCGAATAAAATACAAAAAATATTTAATAGAAAGTTGGTCAATTAACTTTTTCACTATCAGTTGATCTTGACAGTTGCAGGAGGCTATCATTTTGTTCGATTCAACTAACAATGTTTACAATTTTCAGAATTCTGTTGATAATTAACTTGAAATAATTGAACTTGTTTTACAATATCGAAACATAAATTTATTTTTTATCCGGTCAAGGAAATATGAGTTCTCATATTGATAGAATAGTAATAGATATTAAATGTTTCACGGATCCAATTTCTAAGTGTTTTACCACGTAGCAGTCAAGATATTTATTGGTAAATATCAGAAATTTTCATGCTCTTCCATGAGAGCACGTGTTAAATGTGACGATGTTAAATCCTAAATATTTTGATTTCTAAATGGTGAAACTTCCAGAAATATTGCACAAATTTTTATATAACATCAGAGAAATTCTATTTAGTTTAAAAAAAAATCACATAAAATTTCTCAAAAATTTCAAAAATAATATAGCAAGTATACCTAATCTTGAATGACTTAAAAATTTGATGTTCTTTATTCAATTTGCAGTAAGATAACTTTGAAATTCAATAACAAAAAGAATATTTTTTATTGTCTGTGCAAAGATAATATCTAAAAATTATCTAATTATAATCATGATTAATAAAATACTTGATAACACCAGCGTGGTAATCGACGCTCTTTTTCACAGCATCATTCATCATCAACTCGCTCTTGGATCCGTCTTCGTCACTGAAAGCCTGCAACATTTGCCACCTGGCAAATTTGTACTGTCCTGCGAGGACCATAATGAAATGGACAACATAAACATGAACACTGACTATTCCAGCAACAATGAAATAAAATCCCCAAATTTGAAGGACCATTCCCGCAAGGAAAACATTTCGACTAAACGGTTCCCCCGGGAGCCATGTAGGAACTGTGAAATCGTTGTACGAGAATCGATCGCTAGAAAAAATCTTGAAAATCGGAATTCCTGAATAGAAAAAAGCGGCGATCGAGCCGCTAATGAGATAAAACTTCAATCCAGTATTGTAAATGCTCGAAGTATCGATGATGTATTTATTGAGCAAATCGGAATCGATAAGGAGATCGTTGTAATTTTTCACCAATTCTCTCAATTTTCCACGGTGTATATTTAAATAAACAACCAGAATCATGTATTCGAAGCTCCCCATAGTCAGCGAGGCGACTTTTTTCAAAGTATCCTCTACCGAGAGCTTGGCGAAATGCAAATTTCCGAGGGCGACGGTCACAAGAAATAATATTCTTGTCGACCACACGATCACCAACCACACATATTGAAGTGCCCCGATATTTTCTTTCTCGTCTAAAGGTAAAAAATTCCCCGCGAGCGCATCGGTGAGAACGTTGAATCTGTTTATGCTCCGAAAGTATCGTGATTTTTCCATTGTGGAGTAAAAAACGGTCTATAGCGTTCCGCCAGTTTGCGTATAGCATTGACGACTATCGAGCCGATCGCCCCTCGACGTTTTGTCTAAGATTCTTTATTTCGTCTTCTTGTGATTAATCATTCGCTTTGAAGTAACTTCTCCTTATTTATTACCGACAGAAAAAGTTTTTCCACTTCTCTAATTTACTTGCTTCCCATACTTCTCATTCTCATTAAGCTTTCAATTAATTTCTTCGATTTCTCCCCTTGAAACATGTAATTAGTGACATTTTTAAAATTTTAAAATCTTTATGATCTAGCTCAGAGCAGCGAATCGTCCGACATGGGGAATATCGAACGACTTGCACAATAAAATAATTATCTTTGAATTTTTCTTAGTATCGGTGTGTTCTTCTGAGTGCTTATGACACCCTCATTTTTGTGGATCGTTGATGATTAATTCGACTTTCGATTTTCGAAACTCGAAATGGTGCCTCACTTTTTAAAATAAACATCAAATTTATAATTTTTGAAAGATTTTTTCAAGCAATTAAAAACGTTTTATAATGTACGTATTACATATAATATATAATTATATATGAGCGGTATATACATATAATTATACATGATCTAAAATATCTGAATTATATTACAATATTTTTCTTTTCTCCGAGTGTGCAATTCTTCCTCGTAGTGTCCCATTTTTGAAAAATACATCCTTCAATTTATCGTTTTCGCCACAGTGAACTTCATTTATAGATATAAACTTTCATTACTTAACGTTGAGCAATAACAGGCATACGGAGTAAGATTTGCTGAGCATCTAAATTAGAGGTCAAATTAACTCTTTTAAAGTCCAAAGAAATGTGTAATATAAAATGGAAGTATTTAAAGAACAATTTAATTATTATACCATCGCGAGTGTTGGTACGACCAGATCAACGATTCGCCAGGCTGTGACACGACATTGTATTGTGTTGGCCATCTGAATCATGAGAAATGTTTTTTTAACCAAAATGCTACGAGTATACCAATTTTTGTAGAAGGCATCGTCCATTATCGCCGTACTCTGAATAAAAAGATCACGTCACAAAGAAAAATGGAAAAATAAGTTTCGATAAGAAAATGTTTAAAATGATACATGATTTATTTCATAATAACAATAAATTTTCAAAATATTACGAAATTAATTTATTTGTACCGCATCGAGCAATTCTTGGATGGACGAGCAGATCATGAAAACTAGCACCAGTCGACAAAAAGCGTAGGCAGAGTATGTAAGTGTTTCGACAGGAGCACTTTCAAACTGTACAGACAAAGAATAAGAAAATGATGCAAATGAGATATGTTGACAGTATTTTAATCATTTTGAGCTCACCGTCATTATTCCAAACGCAAGAAAACAAAATTCCAAGATGCACGTGAGGTAAGTCGAACCTGCGTAGAACTGCAAAATGTGTATAAGCGTGTCTCCTGTACTATAAAAAATATTCTATTTTATTTTGAAAATTACTCAGCAAACACAGCAAGAACATTTTCATAACTGTCATAATGTAAACGTCCCAATAGATGGAAGTGTCCTTATATAGTTGGAAAATTTTTCCTACATTGTTTTTAACATTTGAATTATTTATTTCTCAATAAAATTGTATAGATCATTGTTCATATACAAAGAGGTTTATTTTTCATAACTTTAATTTATTGAAACAAAATTGCTGAACCCTAGAGATAGAGTCAATTTTCTGTCCAACTATTGGGATATCCTACATATTTAAAGGCTCAAGTATTTATTTCCTAGAAATATTTAGAAATATTGTCTAAAATTAATACATAAATTGAGTTTTGGATTACTAAAATATCAGACTATAATTTAGTGGTGAATTTGAATCAGATTTTTTTGTTTACATATTTTTTAATTAAAGATAAAGTATGAAAATCCTTAACTGTTCAACTATTGGGACTTATATTGGTTATGAAAATTAAACAAGTTTTATAACTGATATGATATCAATCATATCACATGATATCAATGATATCATATTAGTTTTGTAATAGATATCAATTTCTGTAACTTGCTGTTGTAATTTGTTGTGGTAACTTTTTGTTGCTATCATTTTTTTTGTAACTTGGTTTTGTAACTTGTAAATTGATATCAAGTTTTGTAACTTAATATCAAGTTTTAAAATCTGACATCAATTACCAAGTCAATTATCAAGTTTTGTAACACGATATTAATTACAAAAAATTTTTTTTTTGTTGTGCATGCTGGGTTACCTTAATTTTGCATTTATAATATTTCAAATAGAGAAAAATAATTGTTCGATTGTGATCTATTCGAAGATGGTGAAACTTCTTAAAATTTTACACGAATTCTTATAGAACATAAAATAAACTTTATTTACAGTTTTTCTGAAAAAATCTAATACAAAATTTTTTCAAAATATTTTTAATCATATAGTAAATATATCTGACCTTCAGTGATCTTGAAATTCGAGTATGTTATTCCTTAGTCAATTTGAAACAATAAGCTTAAACCCGCTAATCACTTTAAACGTTAAAAACGTTTTCTATTTTGTAATGTAATAAATACACAGTTTCCACTCAATTAATGACAATTTCCAGTATGTAATCATTTTACGTAGCAATTAATAATATTTGCTATTTATACGAGCATTTATTTCCATTTTAATCATAATAAACTGGAATAATATAATTTCGAGAATATTCAGTTATTAATCCGTTCATTTACTATTTTTCATAGAACTTTTTTTATTTTTCTGCTATATTTTTTGAGACTGGTATTAATTTTGGAATTCATTTTTTTCGTGTATTATTCATAAATAGAAGTTCAAGATGAGTCATTAAGATTTGAAAATGATAAATTATACTCTATGACCGCAGCATGGTAGTCGATGCACTTTCGCAAATCATGGATAATCGCCGAATCGCTCTTTGATTCGTTTTCGTCGTCCAGAGCTTGCGTCATTTGCCATCTAACAAATTTGAACAGTCCAGCGAGCACTCCAATATAATGAAAAATGTAAATGTAGAAACTGACACATCCAACGTGAACAGAGCAACTTCCGCAGGTTTGAAAAAAAACTCCCGCGGCGAAAGTATTCTTATCGAAAGGTTCACCCGGAAAGTATCCCGGGACTGTGAAATTGGCGTAAGTGAATCGATCGCTATTGAAAACCTTTAGTATTGATCCGATAGAGAACAGGAATGAAAGGAAACATCCAAAAATGAGATAAAACTTCAATCCACCGTTGTAAGCGTGCAGCGTGTCGTTGATGTTTTTTCTAAGTACATCAGAGTCGACGAGAAGTATTTCGTACTTTTTCACCAATTGACTGAATTCTCCACGATGTAGGTTCAGATAAATGGCCGGAACTACAAGTTCGGTGATCAAAACGGCCATTGCACCGGATTTTTGGAAAGCCTCCATGGCTGTGAGCTGGGCTAAGTACAGAGTCCCGAGACAGACTGACGTAAGGTAGGACAGTTTCAATGACCACAAGAACGATATCCAGAGTACTTGAAATACGCCGATCAATTGTGTATCGTCACCCAAGGGTAAAAAATTCGCTGCGATCACATTGGTGTAGAAGTTTAACTTGTTTATTCTTCCAAAGTAGGGTGTCTTTTCCATACTGAGATGAAAACGTGCTCTCTTATGTTCAGTCCGGTCGCGCACCTCATTGACGACTATCTGCCTGATGACCCCTCAACGATTCGCCCACAGTTGCACATTTTTTGTTTTGCAATTAGTCATTCACTTTGTCTTTGTGATCTCCTCATATTTTACTGACAAAAGTCTTTTGCTTTCTTTGGCTTTGATGCTTTTCAAAGTCTTTCCCATTCTGCATATTGTTTCCTTTCCTGTTATTTCCTTTCATGTCTTTCCTAGAAACTCCCGGTTCATTGTCATATTTTTTATCAAAGTATAACTTTAAACACATTTACTCTTTTACATAGACCGAGATAATTACTTTCGATTCGATTCCAGTATTGTTGTGCTTCTCGAGGGGTACACGCGTCTCTCCGTATATCGTACTTTTATAACTATCGATTTTTCTCGGAACAATTATTTTATATTTTTCTGATAAAATCGTAAATATACTTTAACATTCATTAATTTTTTAAATTCATTTTGGACTGTTTATTCGTGTCCCAAAGGAATTTTTTTCACTAACAATAAGTATTAGAGCTACCAAATTTATTTGTTTTTTTTAGTGAAATAAAAAATGTGAATTTTCGTTCAGTTGAAGCTTGCTTAGATCTGAAGTAAAGAAATAACTCCAGAAATTTTTTTTCAAATAATTAGAGTTTGATTTTAAGGAGGTTCTAAGGTTGTACATTTAAAAATTACAAATTTGCACGGTGATGTTGCTTCACGTGTGGGGTATGACTATTCATTTGATTAATTAACAAATGGAGATACTAAAGAATCACATAAATTTTTGATATGATGTTCCTAGGCAGGTATTATTAATGATATCAACAAAAAACGTATTATACGTAAAGAAAAATAAAGTTAATAACTGTTTTGACTTTTTTCCCTATATAATATATAATTATATACGAGCAGTATATATGATTATATTTGTTCAAAAATATCTGAATGTATATTACAATATATTTCTTGTCCCGGAGTATGCATAGTTCCACCTTATTGTAATGTGCAATTTTTGAAAAATACGTCCTTTAATGTACACTTTTTTCTGTCACAGTAAGCGTCATTTATAAGTATAACTTTTATTACTTAACGTTGAGCAGAAACAGGCATACGGAGTATGATTTGCTGAGCATCTAGATTCGAGGTTAAACAATTAACTTGTTTCTTAAAGTTCAAAGAAATATGTAACATAAAATGAAAAAATTTGAAAAATAATATAATTTTTTACCATCGCGAGTGTTGGCACGACTAGATCAACGATTCGCCAAGATGTGATACGACATTCTATCGTATTACCCATCTGAATCATGTAAAATGTTTTTTGGATCGAAATGCTACGATTATACCAATTTTCGTGGAATGCATCGTCCATCACTGCCGTACTCTAAATAAAAATATCATGAAACAGAAAAAAAAGAAAAAAGTTTCGATATGAAATTGTTTTATATTATATGATACATGAATTATTTCACAATAACAATAAATTTTTAAAATATAATAAAAAAAAATTTATTCGTACCTCATCGAGCAATTCTTGGACGAACGAACAGATCAAGAAAACTAGCACCAATCGACAACAAATGTAGGCATAGTATGCAACTTGGGGGACAGGATCACTTTCAAACTGTACAGATAAAGAACAATGCTCAAAAATGGTGCAACAAACATCTGTTGCTGGTAATTTAATAATATTGAGCTCACCGTTACTAAACCATACGCGAGAAAACAAAATTCTAAGATGCATGTAAGATAAGTTACAGCTACGTAGAACTGCAAAATATGTATGAGCGTATTTCCTGTACTATAAAAAATATCCTATTTTATTATTTTTTTTAATTTATCTCAAATTCGCATTGCTCATATTTCAAATATACTTAAAAATTGTTTCATTATAATCTTTTTTAAGATGGTAAAACTTCTAAATATTTTGTACGAATTATTTCTATATAACATCAAAGAAACATTTTTTAGCTATTTAGAAAAATCAAGCACAAAATATTTTTTAAATATATTTTTCGTCATATAACAAGTATAGTTTCGTGTTAATCTTTTTTTTTGTTTTTTCGATAAAATATTTAATGCTTGAAACTCTTAATCATTTTAAGGAAGCTATAGAATGGATAGCAGCGTGGTATATTGTTTTTTTTGTATAGCGTATAGTTTGTATACAGCTGTAATCGCTGCCAAGGACACAGCAACAAAGTATTAACTCTAGTGAAGAAATCGAACCGTATTTGTTACTTTTGGAGTTATTAGTTTTGTTTTTTTACACACATTAGTATATGGCCCAATACTTTTGCACACTCATTAAATAAAGATTATTGAACAATTAAATATTTGAGAGAAATATCACTCTTTATAATATGTTATTTTCAAATAAAAGTATAGACTATTGACATTTTTCCTTTGTATATCCTGAACCATCGTATTTCTATGTAATATTCACGAAAAATAGATTGGTCCAAATCTTTGGCACGCCACTATATATTTGATCTTAAAATTCAAATATGATTTTATATAGTCAATTTGCAACAAACTTAAACTTGCAATTCACTGTGATCATAAAAAAATCGATAAGAATATATGTATCTTATTTGACTGTAGCAACAGAAATATTTTCTTTTGTAATAACATAAAATATAATATCATAAAATATATGTTATGCATAAATAGAAGTTGAAGGTTTAGAAATATAGTGAATAGTGAGTCAGATGTGAAAATAATACAATATACTCTATGACAGCAGCATGATAATCGATGCACTTTCTCAAATCATCGATAATCGCCGAATCGCTCTTTGATTCGTTCTCGTCGCCGAGAGCCTGCGTTATTTGCCATCTAACAAATTTGAACAGTCCAGAAAGCACTCCAATATAATGAACGACGTAAAGGTACAGACTGACAACCCCAAAATGAACAGAGCAAGTTCCGCAGGTTTGAAAAAGAACTCCCGCGGCGAAGGTACGCTTGTCGAAAGGTTCACCCGGAAAATATCCCGGCACTGTGAAATTGGCGTAAGTAAATCTATCGTTATTCAAAACATGAACAATTGGTCCGCTCGAAAAGTATAACCCAGAGAAAATTCCGGTGATGAGATATAACTTCAATCCACTGTTGTAAGTATCTAGCGAATCGCTGATCTTTTTTCTAAGTATGTCGGAATCGACGAGGACGTCGTTGTACTTTCTCACCAGTTTGCTGAAATGTCCACGACGTAGGTTCAGATAAACGGCCGGAATTGCAAGTTCAGTGAGCGTTACAATCATTGCACCGGATTTTTGGAAAGCCTCCACGGCTGTGAGTCCGGCGAAATACATTGTCCCGAGACAGACCGACGTAAGGTAGGACAGTTTCAATGTCCATGCGAACGTTATCCAGAGTACTTGAAATACTCCAATAAATTGTTTCTCTTCACTCAAGGGTAAATAATTCGCTGAAAAGAAATTCGTGAAGAAGTTTAATCTGTTTATGCTCTCAAAGTAACGTGTCTTTTCCATCTTGAGATAAAAACGTGCTCCCTTGCGATCAGACCGACCGCGCACCTCGTCGACGACTATCCGCCTGATGACCCCTCAACGATTCACACACAGTTACACATTTTTTTTCCTGCAATTAGTCATTCACTTTGTCTTCATGATCTCCTCATATTTT
>JAPYYW010003047.1:0-16866 GCA_030522545.1 Cremastinae sp. A BG-2022a
ACAAATATGCTCAAGTAAAACAACTACTTATTTATCGGAAAAAAAAAATGTATAAAAAAAATGTAAATAGTGCTGTTAATAAATACGTTATTATTATTACGTGAAATAAATTGGAAGTACTTTATACATAGAGGTTGAGGAATTTTCTCGTTCGAGTTAATGACGTGAATTTCCCGCAGGGCCGAAGTTACGTAGGGAAAGTGACGCATCCTGTTAGGAACTGCCTGATAATCGAGGAAACTGTCCTCCCAGCCCTTTCTAAAACCCAGGATTTATTAAAGAATCAGGAGGTGAGGGAGAGAAAAATTGTGCTCGTAACGAGATTGTAGCCCCTGAGCCTCAATAGCGTATAAAATTTTAATGAGTCATTCGACAACGCGTCAGGTTTTGGATTTCCACCGAAATACGTGAATAGATATTTGTGCTCCTTAAATAAAACATGGTTATTATTAATGATCATAATAATTATTCCGTCCGATTTGAGCATTTTTCTCTGGGACGAAAAATGATAAAAGAGATGTTTTTGTTAAGCTTTTTTGGAGAAGGGAAGTTGGAAAAAAATTCAATCCCCCTGACAGTGATAATTTACCCTTTCTTTGTCTTGTTGACGTTCCAGGATCAAACTCGCGCTTGTTAAACGAAATTTCGCAAAGTCCCTGAATTATTACGAAGCTCGGGATACATAATAATTAATCTTTTTGCAAAGTTAGATACCAAGGAAATATAATCAGTGAGATATTACGGTGGGGTTGCTGAAAATTTATGCGGTATTCTCATTTTACTTCAATATTTCATTTTCTAAAGTTGAACGAGAGTATACAAATTTAAAAAAATCATCATAAAAAGAGGAATTTTCGATACATCGAGCAGGTATTGGTATGCAATTTATTCCTGCAGTGCGTCATGTCAGATGGATAATCGATTGACTCTGTCACTGTTAGAAGCCAAATTAGGGTATGAATCAAGCTTACGCTACTTCGTCACATATATAGAGGTTTGATGCAGGATTTTCGTTCAGACATCGTTGCTCAATATTCAAGGCCTCCCCCGTCCTCTAGCACAGTGTTCCATCTCGAAGGGAATACGCGTATCGATCGAATCGACGAGTAACGTGAGCATGAATATCGAAACATTTTTAAATACGACCTCGTTTCAAGAAAAAAACATTTCAGACATTGTTTAATGTGTACATTATTATATTAATTGAAGTTCATACATCATAGCTTATTCAATTATGGGCAGGTGTGTGTGCCAATGACAGGATGTATTCTTTAATAAAAATGTAGCTCTGTGTTAAATATATTTCAGTGGTCTATCTTGACGCAGCTGTCAATAACGAGATCGTGCTAATGGTTATTTTTTTTTCTTTGTGGGTCAAGTGTGTTTATTATTCATTTGACAAACATAAAAAGATTGAGGGTTCTTGGTTGTAATTTTACTGCAGCGATAAATAGAATATACGTTATAAGCTCGACGATTCACGATGTGATAAAATTAACCCTACAGTACAGCCTTTTTATGAGAGATTTTATCACTAATGAAAAAAAAAATTCTACGTTTACGATCGATTGATTTTGTCATGGAATTAAATTCGTGAGTGAAGAGCCATTTTCTCAGCGACTGAGATTTTTTGACAAGAGTTTCTCGATAATCCTGCACGATATCGGAAACGTTTCGTCGATCTAAGTTTCCATTATCTTTTTCATTCACATTCCGAAACTTGTATCCGAAGTCATCCGGAAAGAGATCGCCATTGAAAGAGATCTTCTTCTCTGTTCGTAGCAAATCGATGTGCGCACTTTGGGTAAGCTCTTCAAGTGTAACGTTAAATCTTACGAGTCGCCGAATATATATTGGCAAAGCTTTGCGCTGCATAACGAAATAGCTTTCCGTTAAGACCCTCTCGCGGAAAAGTTATTGATTTTTTTCAAGGCGCCCGGAAAGTGAGAGACTCCGCTGTCATCTTTCTCGGCTTATGTACCAATGAGACCCAGAAACGGTACCCAACCCTCCTTGCTTATCTTACGGGGAGCATCTATCTTCTAATTCAATTGATAAGAGATAAGACTTATTTACAAAAATGAAGACAGGCCGAACGTCACTCGGCTTATCAGCTTCAAATCAACAGGAATAAATCTTCTCATGCATAACGAATCGAATTTGGTGTACGCTCCCAAGTGAATGTTGAAAAAGTGTCCCAGATACCGCTTTGATGAGACAATGAAAAATTTCGATGAAACTCTGTTCGTAAATAACTTCGAAGATTTTTCGTACTGCAGGGTTATTATTCCGATATTTCAATTGAATTCCACATCCCACTTGACCCTATTGCATTTTGAAACATCAAACACGCCAATTTTTAGCTCCTATATAACTGTCAGATAAACTTCATGGTTCACACTTTACGCGAAAACTTTTCGTATCACGAAACTTTTTAGTTAACAATGTGCCTTCGTTAAACAGCGTGGTGGTGTAAACTTTTATTATGGTCACGAGATAGGAGGTTCAGTTTAATCAAATTCAATAGAATGTCGATCATTGGTATTCATTGGCATCCTTTTTTTCTGACCCTTGTGGCATTTTAGAAAAAATGTATCTCCTTCGTACTGAGATTTTGCACAAGGGTTCAAAAGTGACGAAAAACGAACGTTTTACACTCAATTTCGTGTCAATATAATCAAATTTTAAAAACCACTTTTCTAACTGCTGGCAATCTCCAGGGTTAGTTACGGAGGTTTCTTACGAGGATCATCAATTCTCGTTAACTCTATAGTCGAATACACAAAATGTGAGTTAACTTTTTATTACAACTACAATACTCACGATTATCTATACAATATGACCTTTAAAAAAAAACATCAAAAGAATCATTCGAATAATATAAAAACTTGAACATTGAATAAATGTTGAATCCATCTTATTAAAGATGCCTATCAAAAATTTCAGTTAAAAAATGTATTATTCTGAGATTAAACGATTAGAAAATTTTCCAACTGTGAAATCCGTATAAAAAGCATGCCCTTATAGGCTTTTTAATGAAAACATTAGTGATTGGAAATCCGATTTTTGACGCTCAGTATAGATGCGAGAATACAATTTTCATCTCTATTTACGTGAACCAATTGTATAGTTATAGAAAAGAAACTTTATCACGTAAAAGTTGAGCTATTTATTGTTGAACATTTTTTTAATTTTTTGTAGTAATCTTTGGAAGGGGGAACGTAGGGTCTGTTTGATCCCTATAGGATAGTCATAAAAAATCGATAAAGTTCCTCTTCCACTTTTTATATACAACTTTTCTAATTGTTTCCTATTTTTTATTTAAAAAAATGTTTATAAAAAAATAATAATCGACATAGAGTTTAGAAATTAGATACGAGAAATCTTGAGATTTCCTTGATGCTCACTTTGCAGTGACTTTTCGAACCTCGGCCGGCCGAGAAACTTTGCTTGCTTGTGGGTGTATACTTTATGGGTTGATTTACGATTATCTCTTAATGCAAGCCACACGCTGCACCGTGGCACATACCACGACTTTAACCGCCACCTGGCGCGTGGACAGACTCCGGCACTGGAAACGTGTTCGCGCGCGTACCTATCTGCCACGGGAACACCTATTATTTACCGAAGAGCGTCGTGTTCATCGACTCGACTATAGGCTCTGTACTCGCATACGAATAATGCAGCATGTGCGATTTATCGATAAAAACGAGCATCTGAATAGGACGCTCGTTTCCCTCATTCATGCTCGTGATATTGCCCCAAGCCTCACCCGCTATATATTTTTTTGTTCCAACTCGTCCCCTGACGATCATACACGCATTCTGCGATTGCACAAGACCATTATCCAGCCGCGGACATTTCCAGTTCTACCTTTTTTATGTCCTTTTTCCCACTTTTGCCATAAAGAAAAGGCTCGAAATTGAACTGCATTCAAAAGATAATGGGCGCGTCAAATAGTGTAATCACTTTGAAAATTTATTTTCACCACACTCTTGTTAAATACGAATGACGAAATTGAAAAAAATACCTTAGAATATTTGGAATTCATTGTATTCATTTTACAAAGTGGTTTCAAAATATTGATGATTTTAAATCGAAGATTTTCGGCGATGACTTCCGCAAATAAAAGCTGGAATAAGCTAATGGAGAAAAAATTAAATTGCAACTATATTTTACCTTTATTTTTGCACGAGGCTTTGTACCGGAGCTTTTTCAAAGCTGGAATTCTTCAACCCCTGTATATTGCACCACGCCCCGATAGATTCTCATCGCGTACAGATGGGAGTGGGACTCTAATAAACGACAAACATGCGAAATTCATTGTCTCCACGTTATTTGCGAACTAATTAACCCATCGACGTACATTTAATTACCTAAATCACGAAACGCAAAAACTTTTCGGTCATCTCCTTTAAACTTGTTAATTCACTTTAAAAAGTTTAATTTGCACACAAAGCTTATCAATAAGTCGTTTTAGTACCATTATACTTTTATTTATTTTTATTGTATATAGAATATAGTTAAATCGTTGGTCCGTCTTTGGGGAGAACATTCTTTTTCGTACAGCGATTAAGTACAATTTGGGTTTTCTCGTTGCTCTTTATTTATCTCCTCCCTCTGCCCTGTAATTATTGTGTAGCAGGTAAAAATTCCGCTTTCCTGCCACGTATACGTGCCGCGTAGGGAATTTCGTCGTTTTTTTTTTTTGACTCTTTTTTTTCGTGTAGCGATTCTCGCGATATCTGCTTTGATAATCTAGAACTGGTAATACAACGCGACATCCGCGAACGTAAATTACACAGTAAGAGATACACAGGCCATTGCACACTGGTGACCAGGTCACCAGCATCCGTTAACCGGAGGCTTCTTCCCCTCGGTCATGAAAGTTAATATGAACGCCGTATTTTTTCGTTCCATTTTTTTCGTCCTTCCTTCACTTTATGGTTTTTATCCCCCGAGCTCGCGAGCTCTTTGCTTTTTATTTTCCTTTTTTCACGCTGCGGCCGTGGAGAGATGAGAGGACCTGAAGTACACAGCGCTCGAATATTTACGCTCTTCGGGAGGTACAGACATTACAGCAGGCGTACGCTACGTATACAGAACGCTGTCCGCTACGCAAGCGTTTATGACATGCCGCCCGTGAATAAATACGGGATGAGCTTAAATCATCGGTTATGGCACGCCATGTCTCGACGTCGTGTCCCAACCGCTTAAAAAGCACAAAAAAAATATGAAAAAGCCAAAAAAAAAGGAAAGTAAGAAATGTACGGGCTACGTTCGGGCATAAATATATGAAGAAATATGTGCCCACTGAGGGTTACCTCTTACGCAGCTCCCAAGCCTCGAAGCCTTTCTTTTTTTTATTGTTACAGAACAAAAAAAACACTTAAAGTGATTGAAATTTTTAAGCAGCGGCGTTATTTGTTTTTTCATTCGTTTTTTCGTAAACGAAAATAGACTACGCATTTTTCAGTGAGTCGCTGCGTGTCTCGAGCTCGTAAATTTACGCTATTCTCCTTTTTTTATATGAATTCCTACGAGAGAAACTTTCGTGTAATCCACTTTGGTGCCTCGCTCGTTGGGGGACATAGAATCAACCCCTTTGCGCTTTCGTCAGTGAGAGGCTTTTGGTTACGGGCAATAATCAAGAGCAACGGTGGAAGAAGAAAAATAACGAGCGATTGGATCGATGCGAATTGGCACAAGATCCCCCAAATTGGGAACTCGAAAAAATGTTCTTCCTCGAATATATCCCCGGTCATGAATGATGAAAGCAATGAAGGATGAAAATCAATACGGTAAGTCGAGGACATAACGACTGACCGATTCTGTTTTTTTTATTCTGACCGAGGTTTTTGATTATAGGTTCGTATGGTGAATGCCGCCGATGAGATCTGGGGGTAAGGGAGCGCCGTATTCTCTCACACTCGGAGGGTTTTGTACGCCGGTGTTGCTAGGTAACCTGTTGCCACGGGTTGCCTCTTTCCATTCTGCGCGCGAATCTCTTTCTCTCTTCGTCGATTCCCTTCGGCGGCAGCGTTTTCTCTTGTCCGTGGAAAATACACGCGCCTTCTCCCTCTCATGCTTGTGCAGAAGTACGTCGACGTGGAATAAGCTCGCTTTGTGTGTACCGAGCGTCTGCTTTAAATTGGTTGCTTCAACTTAATATGACCTACTCCGGATGCGATGCCACGAATGGAAATGCGAGCGAAAGAGCTGCACCCTAACTTCCTTTTTGCATAATCAAGCCCCGCGACTCTCATCCCGATGGTAACAAAAATAAAGACGCAGAGAACGAAGAAAAAAGGATTTCTGTGACTAAATAGCCTTCTCCGCGCGTATATTATCAAAGAGTCGAGCCGGCCGTGCGACAATATTTTTCCATGAATCTTCCACCGAGCTGCGTCCAGCCGTATCATTATTTTCACAAACGTCACGAATTTTTCCTGCTGAGAAAATTTGTTGATTTTTATGAATATGTCGCATCAGTCGCTACAACAGAGTCAATTATCTCCCTATGTGTATTTTCACTAATTCGCTCGTAATATCAATTTCGAATAAATTGAATCAAATTTTGTATAAATTTTCGTGGTAATAAAGTGGAATTTTTACATCTGATTACACTGTGAAATGTGTTGCTTTATAAAAATAATTGCAAATATTTTTTCGTAGAAATTAAAATATTATACATTTATCAACAAAATTGTCGAGATTACGACATCAAAGAAACACTGTAGTAGAGGAAGGGAATCAAAATATTTGTCATTACGTTTTTGCAAATGCGGAGTCGTACACGCACATCGATCATATTACTGTAATTCCAGAAATTTGTCAGAGATATCAGGAATGTATCGAAGCATCATACACGTCACCATCTGATATACATACATAGTAAAATCTACATTTATCTTTCGATTTAGTTTGAATCTGATTCAGTTGCACATGCAGTCCTTCATTTACCCACGATCTTTGTAAACATTTGTAAACAAAACATACAAAATTAAAAAAAAAGAACAATTTAATAATACATCTAATAATTTTCGTAACACATTGAAAATTTTGCGCATATACGTTACCACAATTTTTTCTCAATAATTGTTAATACGACATTACTATAAAATTAAACATTATGAGTTTTTCGTCCGTTGCAAAATAAAAAGTTCTCGTAGCTTGAAAAAAGGCGGGCTTGTGTCGAAACCATCGTAGCATCTTCATGAAGATTTCAACTTGTTTATAATTTAGAGTATAGTGCTCTGAGTACAGTATTCGGGGAGTGCACCATTCGCAGAGTTTCTCTGAGAGTATTGCAGGACGAGAGTATTCCGAGCCAGTTTGCGTGCGCATAGAAGCTAATACGTTGAGAGATCGGGCCTGGAGCAAAAGAGCACGTACAATGGATGGGATCGGTGAAGCAGTGGTAGGACTCAACGCTAGGTCAGACTGCAACGGCGTGCTTCTCGTATCAAATATAGGAGAGAAGAGGCGACTGTATCGATACGAGATTGCAAATTCGTTGACTCGGTGGACGTTGCAACGGAAATTTCCAATGGCGAATCGTAAGCATGGACCGAGCTGGGCCATCGACTGTCCAATACTTTACTGTCAGGATGCCCTCGACTAGATTCATATACACAGAGTCCACCGCAGTGTGGTGTGGCAGCGCCAAAAAAATATCACCGGGGCGGCTGCGTATATACAGATGGGAAGAGGGAAAGTGGAAGAGCCAATGTTCAATATACTCGGATCGAATGGAAAGCAAAGCGGATCGTCGATTTTGTTATAACGGCCGATCGCCGCTTTCGATTTTCGAGACTCTCCCGCTGCTCCAAAGCTCGCCCACGTTTGCGCTCTCCTTAATAACTTTCATAGATACCCGATATATCGACAATCACCGGGCTGATAAGATAACAAATACCGTAACGTGACATGTCCTGAAAAAGAGAGTGGAAAGTTTATTAGAGGTTGGAGCTGCCGTTCGCTTCGGAACACATTATTTCGCTGTACTTCTTTTTATTTCGTTAGCGTTGCTTTTCAGCTTTCTATTCTTTTTTTCTTTCTTTTTTTTTATTACATTCATAAAACATAAAAGTATTTAACGAACGCGGCGAAATGGTACTGGAGTCTGCGTTCATGAAAGTATAGCTATTCGTATCTAAAAATCGTATTTAGCAAACGAGACACGTTCTTCCGACCCCAGAAATTTGATTTAAATTGCATTCGTTCTATATCCAATTTCGTACATTGCATTCTTTTGCTACTTACATTTTTTCACGCGATTCAATTTTTGTACTACCGTCTAATATTATACTATATATGCGTATTTATTTCTCAGTTGATAAAACGAAATATACAAATGCTCATTATATATACAATTAACGTTCTGTACATATGCACAATTTTCTATGAAAATTACAAATGTCTCAAGAATTGGATATCTATTACCCTATCAAAAAGATAAAGTATTCATTTAATTAATTTTTGATGGCTCAAACTAACGTGCATGAGCTTGGAATATTGCCAAAAGTTTTCCTTAAAATCTCGAATTAACTCTTATCGTCGGGCATTCTCGCTAAAAATTTAGAAATATTTTATAAATCTCATGCTAAATAAAATTTCAATTTTTCAAAGTTTTTGTAAAGCAACATTTTTTTGATAATATAGAAAAAATACTTTCTAAATCATTAAAACATTTTCACATTGTTTTTATTTCAATAAAAGCTATACATGTATTTTTTCCAAGCTTCCAAGTACAATAATTCACTATGATAAAATTACATTGAAAAAATTGATATAATAAACGTCACAAAAATTTTTACTTTTTTTGTACTCGTCATTTACAAGATTAACCGTACGTTCAGTCTAATAATGATTTTCATAATCAGGCTATAATGTTATTCAATTAGCTACTTTAAAATTTTCGAGTTCTCGATAGCTCAACGAATGATGGATTATTCATTCAAAAAACGATCTATCATCCTGGCAATAATCATTTATCAAGGGACCTAATTGTAGAGAAGATTGACTTATCATCTCACATACCATCGTATATTTTTTTCGTTCCCTTATTCTCATGTTACTTGCTAGCAGATTTTTTCTTTGAACTCTTCCAATGTCTAATTTTTTTTCCAAGCTCCTCTGCGAATACAAATTGTTCCCTTATTCTTAATTTACGAATATTTTATTCCAAAAGCCGTTAGCTTTTTTCTCACGAATTTTACTCTTTCGAATAGCTATCTGCAAGCGACGCGATCAATTACACCTACACAGTCAGCAGGAACAGTGTGTTATCGGTTATAGTATTAAAATATGAGACATTCCAGAGCGAATCAACAGGGCCATTATTCTCATCGTTGCGTACAGCCTCCAGTCCTCGATTTTCGAATGAAAAACTACAGCTCCGAGCGGATAAATGTTATTATTCATGCGAGGAATGATCGAACGAATATAGGAGCCTCCAGGCGATCCAAAAATACGAGCCATGAAGTATTTACAACGGATCTCAAGTTCCTTCATCGACATTTCTGCGGATGCACGCCACCCCTTCGCACCCACGCTAACCGACTCGAAACCACCAATTTTCACATCGAAACTTGCACGCATAGTTTCGAAGATATTTATAGAAACTCTGCACCACTGAAAGGACACGTGGAACGTGTCAAATCACTCAGGCAATTCCATGTTGCGGTTCATCGGTAACTTAAACCGGTGCCAAAAACTTACGCTTCATACACGGGAATAAAAGGAAGAGGAAATGTACTTCCGTTCGACAATCAACAGATAATATATATCAAATTCTTTTTTAACTCTATCTATAATACCAATTCCCCATATATTATACGCATATAACGGGTGACCATCTGTGTACCATAGAACGTGTAATAAACGAACAATCCCTGGATAGCGATAGGATTTTTTCTGTAGATTAACTATTTTTAATCTTAAAATTATGTCTGTTTCATTTTAAATCATCCATATGTATTTTCTATTCAATTAGGATTTGGGCAACAATGCTAATATGAACTAGCTTCCTATGGTTGCCAATGAGCATCGTGGATTTTTTTCAATGTTTTTTTTTAAATCTGATTCTAAGATTCTGGTTAGAATCTTAGACATTCTCGCTCTTCTAGTACCTCCGTTAAACATCTATATCAGGATATGTTAATTTTAAATGAGATAAAAAAGAATTCCATTTTATCACAGAATATATTCAAAGATTTGCATATTATTCGGAACGAATATTCGATCTATCGTTTTGCTTATCATTATATTATTGAGGATCGGATGAGTAGTTTCTCACGAGAGAAATTATACGCGCCCAACTCGACCATTATCGGGAGATTTTTCCACTTTCACTGGCTGATGATTTCATTTGCACAATTTCGTAACTGATAGAATAACGTTCTACCATGCGACATCAATATTCATATAAATCAATGTTATTTCGTTATATAATATTAAACACTTGAACACGTACTCCAAGAAAAATTAAACAAAATTCATTTCAAGGTTAATTGATTTTAGTCCCTATTGTACATATAAGATCTGTTCCATTTGCAATGAACTAAAAACGTATCCACATCCTAAAAGTTGCCAAATAAAGTGAGACTTTAAAATGAAGTTGAAAAATAAACATATTTTGTTCAAATTTACACGAAATACACAGTACCTCGCCGAGTAAACTTATTCGTCGAATATTTCAAAAATTTATACAAGCAAGCGGCTCTTGAAACGTGCTCCGGAATCGCATATTTTTACATACCTCGCGACCCGAAGTTTGCACGTTCTTACAATCCCTGGATACTGCATAATTTGCGAGAAAATTTCGTACCAAGAATCGATTGGAACCACGATGAGGACGAAATTTTAAAATGATGTATTCTATTTTCGCTTCGCTCGATCGCTTCGGGTAAGCCCGAAGCCCCACCCAATTCCAATAACGAAAAAATCGAGTAAATTAACTAGCAAAATTGAATATTTAAGAACAAAACCATTTTTACAAATCTACGAAAATAAGAATTTGCGTTTTTTTTTAAATTGTACCTTTTTATCCTAAAAAAGAAAATCGATAAAAAGGGCAAATAAATATTAGTACGACATTTCTCGAGTGGATGGTAGTTGACTATCAGCTCTTATAATAAATTGTAAAAATTAGTGGTAAAGTTATATAAAAAGGTATATTCGTGTAATACGAGATAAGGCATCGGGGTAAAAGAGAATAAAGTTCTTCCTAGGTACGGAATAATCTTGACATCGCAAGAAGTATTACATGAAAGTATAACTGTCAGAAAGAATAAAACCCAGGTCATCTCGGTACAATGTGCAAATATAAGCAGGTTTTGAGCAAGCAGGCACACGTGACAGATTACCACACGCGTTATTAGTGTCACGTAAAGAAATACAATGCATGTTAAGATCACGTTGGGAATGCATACATTTTACACTTATTTCCAGACGTAAGAAAAGTGGGCGATAAATATTCGGTCACGTCGAAATCTCAATGAAAAAGAGACGGGGAACTGTAACTCGTTTATTTCCTTCGTGTCTCGGCGACGAAAACCCGTGACAGTGAAAGCTTTGCCTGGAATGTGAGCCCGGTACAAAGTGTGGTATCAAAAGTATCGAACCGTTAAATTAGAGCCTCGAAGTTTAATGTCCCGAGCTCGCTGAATTTAAAATCAATTTTTTCTTACACAGCGTCGCCTGAATTCATTTCAAGCAAATTACTCTCTGAAAAGACCTCTAATAATAATTTATCTTGCATCGTTTGACAATGTTGACAATAAACTGATAATAAAGTTTCACATCGCAAGTGTGAAAAAATTCTTTCAAAGTAATTATATAATGAGAATAGCTGAATGAAAATAAAATAAAACAAACGGTGAAATAAAAGTAAATATAATGAATAAATTATGAATAAAAACAATAGTATTATAAATACGTATCAACATTTGCGAGTCGTCTCTCTTGTCTTTTGCGGAAATGTAAAAAATTCAACGGATAAAAATGTCGAGCTCTGCTTCCGAAGCTCGCGCTTCAACGTCTCATTCAATTTTACTTTGTCGCACGAGCGTTGTTAAAAAAAAAGTCTCAAAGGATATCAAAAAATATGAATATCATTCTTTTGTATATTATGCAAATAGTACCACGTCGAGTATTTATATTATCGAGAGAAAATTTACATTTTACGCCTCAAGCGAAAGAACATGTTTCATTAACACGAACAAAAGTGCTGTTAATTAGAAACGAAGGAATTGATGTCACTTCTTATTGTACCTGCCCAAGGGCTGTTTCCCTATCAGTGTTCTTCTCTTCCTAACCCCGCTCTTGTACCGACCTTGGAACTTCTCCAATATGGGGAAGATATTCGTGTTCGTGTTTTTAAGAAGACATAAATTTAACGAACGACCCTCTGTGTTTGTTAACGTCCTTTTGGGCTTTTAAAGTTTCTTGATAACTGGGAATCTCTTTGAAAAATCTTAAAAGAGCGTATATTCACGTACTTCACGTCAAAAAAAATTAATATCAAGCTTTAACGTTTTTGAATCTTTAAAAAAAGGCACTTTTGAGCATTTCGCTCTTAGCCACTTTTTGTACCCTTCAGTGTATGTATGAATAAAAACTTTCTTTTCGTAATTTTAATCTTATGTTATTCCAAGAAAAAAATGTGTTTCTTTCAAGTCTTATCTACGTTGATATAACGAGATTAGATACTTTTTTGGCTGATACGGCTGGTTACGGTATTGCTCTCTATTAATTTTCCAAAATTCACAAGATAGACTTTTATCCTACCCGACAGTTAGCCAAACTCTCTGGTCTGTTGCCAAAAGTTTCAGGATCAAGAGAACAACTTTGTTCCTTCGAAGGATAACTTAATTTATCGTTGATAATTAAAACTGGTTTGTATACCATAAAAGTGACCTTCTTCCCTTTCAAGATACTTTATTCGTCCCTAGACTTGGCAATCGAAAACTGATTTAATAAAATTCTTGCAATCAACGATTCTTCTCATCAATTTCGCAACAGACAATTTTATCAATTCGACATTGCTTACTCTTAGAACTACATATATTGGCATAAATTCAATTACTCGTTACTCCAAGTTTTTATCGTCTCAAAACGTCCAACGGTTGTACATTAAACTCACGATTTACAGTACCTTATTATCTGGGCTAATGACGATCGGATAATACCTTAGGCAGCGACCTTTTTCATTAGAAGGGACAAGTGCGAAACTTCATCTTTTATAATACAATAATAGCTTCGTCACTCGCGTTCAATTCCGAAGTGGCACTAGACTCTCACTTTTTTTTTCTTTGTTTTTCGTGTTTTGCATCCTCTCGACTTTTCTCGACGTCAGCCGTTCGAAACGAGGTTTGTTAACGCTGCAGTTTCGTTCCTGCCTGTTCTCATTTTTACCCTCGAATCGATGAATACCTCTTGATGTTCATCGTAATAATGTATATAGAAATACGAACAAAAGATTAACCCCACTTCTATAGTCAAGTGCCTCAACAACTGTGGCATCATCGTTTGACTTCCAACCCCCCTGCTCTTTCCTCGCTTTCTCTCCCCCATCAATTTTCTCTCAGCGAAGATAATTCCTTACCGCTTGTCAGTTCTTGGTCCGCAATATCTTGAAAAATTGCTTAGCCAGTATAAAAGAAGTTGTAATTATTCTCGACGTGGCATATACCTCAGTTATTGCCAAATTAACAGAAAAGCCACGATTGATCTTCTTCTCGAAATTGGAATACACGTATATAATGATGTACAGCAAACATTGACTATTTACTTCGAGTCTCAAAATCATTTGCATGAGGGAAGATATCACACCCACTGACAGGTCCTGAGTAAGAACTTTAAAATCAGTTCGGTCGAACCATAATTGATAAATTTTTTAATGTTTACAAGGTCTTTAACTATAATAGGATGAGTAATGATCTGCTGATTTCTGAATATTGAAATTATTAAACAGGTTGGATCTGTAACTGTGTATTAAATCATATTCCACGTTTAAACATACAACTAAGACATCAGCATTTGTACAAATTAATCAAACCAAAATATTTTCATGTTGCATATAACACGATCATGTACTGAATGATAAACATGTACTTAACCTGTCGTCCATAACATAAAAAAATTATTTGAGTTACATGTTTAATTAGTGCAACATTCATCCACACTCATTTATCACAGTAATACATGTCAAGAGTAGAAGGTTCAACAAAACGTTTCGTATAAGAGTCCTTCCAATGATTCCCCTTATAGTGAATGATGCGCGTATTTGCACACACGAAGAGGAATTCGCTCTGATGGGTTGTACGGATGCTCGGGCGAACAGGATACGAGCGAAGAGTAAAATCCGGTTTCGCATGAATATTTGCATCGAAATGAAGGACATCAGATTCGCCCTGCTTTGATTCGACCTAATAATGAAGTCGACTGCATGTCAGAGTGGCGGAATGCTTTGTCGAACCCGATAGTTATAAGCTCAGGTCGATCATATTACTCCTATTGCTAATAGGGTTTCAGTTATTTCATTACGACGGCTACATGGCAAAACTGGATATTCATGGAGGCATGTCTTTAATTACCAAACTATATAGGTGACGATTCGATCAGTTTAATTGATGAAGGAACCTTTCGGTCAAGTACTTTGAACGTGCGCATGAAAGTTTGTTTTGCCAAACTACAATTCAGACCAAATGTTAACTCGGTTTACAGCTCTGTTATCTATTTCATTGCAAATAATGCAGGCTCTTGAAAATCGTCGTGAGAAATAGCAGACCGAGCGTATACGCATCCTGTTAATTCCATTCCACGTTTTGTTCAGGGACGTTCTATTTGTAACTCGGAGTCTGTATGACAAGAACAAGGTAGCTAGAATTTATACGCAGAATCGCAGAGAACACAGGGATTCGCATACGCATTCGGTGACTCTCACCGGATGCAAGTGTGAACTCGCGTTTCGCATTTCCTGCTCAAATATACGGGCAAGCACATTCGCACAAGCCCCGAATGTATACTTACTGAATCACTTAGCTGGAAGAATAGTTAGAATCTGGAAATCATGAATGCCAGACCGAAGTGAAAGAAAATGCCAGCAGGGTTTTCCTATTTGAAAGGAAGTTTCCAGTTGATACTTGTCCAGGAGGCGAACCTGTTGCGAGAACGTTATTCTCGTATTTCAGGACTCTTGGCTTTTTTTATCATTAGGACTTCCTTTCTTCTTTCTTTTTGTGCAAAACACATTTTTCAAGTGGGTATATAATATTTCACCTGTCACTCCATGATAATTTATATGCAGATTAAGTATATTATTTGGTTATTCACTTAAGACGAAAATCCAAGAGGTATATTCTTGATCGAAAAGTTATAGCGACAGGGAAATTGGAATGTTGCGTGTAATGGACACAATCTCTCAAGCGTGATGAGTCTATCACATTTAGGTCTATTTATTCAGCCCTCTTTCAATGCACTATACATTTTTACTTTCCTCTTTGTACATTCTTCGTTTCCAATCATCAACGTACTATTTCAATCTACGTTAAAACCCTAGAATCTCGTTTTCGCTATGTACTTTAGCAGTCCTTTGACGTTTTCCTGTTGGGCTTAATTCTTTTCGAATTCTCTACTACAACGTTCAGCTTGTGCAATGTAAAACTGAAACAGTTTTAAATTTGCTACATTCGTGCTTTTTTTCTCTTTTAACTCCAAACTTTTGTAATTTTGGGCATTAGGCGAAACAATCTTTCGAAATATTCTAAGTAGAAGGATTCTCGTAATAGTCTGGCCAAAAAGTAGGTTAATTCCGAACGGTCGGAATAGAGTTTGGAAAATGGTTTGGAAAATTCTTCGGATAATTAAACTTTTTTTATAATAAACGATATAGCTGTTACTTAAAGCATGGACAAAACATTATAGAAATTAAAAAAATAGATATTTTCTACCTTTTAAAAACAAAAAATGACAATATACAAAAAGCATACACATACTTATTTCTACACTCTGTATATTAATACTAAAAACCAACGAGTTTCATAATTTCGTAGAAGCGTAACGTTACTGATAGAATAGTTATTTCTTAAATAAGTTTTTGTTTAGGTCCTTTCCTGTTTTACTAAAATATTAAATCCCCATTTTATTTTCTACAGCTTGCTATCACGCACGTGATGGTAAAGCTTTCCTGTCAGACGTCATCCTGTACAAGAAACTTCTTATTACTTTTCCTTCTAGTTTACCCTGTGATGTATTGATTCATGGAAAAACATGTTCCTCCAACGTTCTCTGCAGAAGCACAACCTGAATGACGATTCATATTAAAATCATTTGAATTTCCGGTATTCTACAACCGAGAAAAGTTACACGATGTATGCTTAGAGTGAAATGACATATGAAACAGTTGGTCATATGCGAATATACGTTGAAAGTAAATTTCAAGCCATCCACTTCTTTCAGTGTTTCGAATACACAAATAAATCGTTATTTTTTTTGTACCATTAAAAAAATACCACTATTTTTCATACTACGAACAAATCGCATATTTAATATTGATGGTACAATAAAGACATTTGTTTTATAGCCAATGAGGGGTTGCTGAACAGAATCGTTCGTTCCTCATCAATTTTTCACATGTCTTTTAAATTGCTTAATACCACACTTTTTTTACCAATGACAATTCTCTTTGAAGTAAGCAGCTTAACCACAAATGGCTGGTAATTACGAGAAAACCCTTCATCTACTTGAAGAAATTACTCACTGAGGCCCAGTTTTTTGAAGGATAAACCAAGTTAGTTAACTCGCGAGGTTTAAGTTAAGTTCCCCCACTTAGATCCCAGAACACAGATTCCGCCAATCGCG
>JAPYYW010003048.1:0-25300 GCA_030522545.1 Cremastinae sp. A BG-2022a
TTTCGTTTCGCCTTTTGTTTTTCCAATGCTTTTGGAAGTATATTCGAGGACAATGGAGTGTGGAAATAAATTTATAGGGAATACGCGAAAAAATTATCGAACGGGACATTTGCCGCGCAATAAGTATCTATGATAAGTTATCCAATGTTATCCGAAACGTTGAAAGAGATCGAAAATGAGAAACAAAACAATAAAACGACATTTCACGTTAATGCATCCACATGCACGAGAGAAGAGCAATCGACGTCGCGCTTAAACTGCTGATTCGATGGAAAATAACGAGCGGCGAAAGAACGAGAGAAAGAGAAAGAGAGAGGTGAAAAAAAAGGAAAATCAGACAGACACATTCTCACAAACACCAGGTGTTAATGAATTGGAATAAATGTTACAAATATATTTAAAACTGATTCTCGTAAATATTCCTGATTCCTGTGAGCCCAAACATTTTCAGAGATACGTCGAAAATGAAAATTAGACAGAGAGCTGGTACGTAAGTATAAATGAATAATAATTTTTTTCCATCAGAAATACACAAAGTTTTATTTCGTGACTAATGTGCAAGTATATGAATGAGTGTCAGCGTGCTACGATTACTATACACATATTGAGATAAGATATAAAAATGTGGTTCTACTGTTAGATTCTTTTAAACGATTATAGAATTTTTTTGAAATGTACTTCAATACGATTATTGATTTTTATCATTATCATTCGTCAAATTCACACCATTAATGTTGATTCATTAGGGCTATCGTATCAAGCATTTTTAATAAAAATTTATATTAAATATTTTTTGAATTTTTATAATAATCTTCTACAAACGTTTAAAATGTCCATTAAATATAATCGAATAAAATAATCGTAGTTTTTTAGAACCAAAAAACTTCTTAAAAAGGTAAAAAAAGATTTCAAAATATGAAAAATGATGTGCAATTATTGTTTTTTACCAAAAATACTATTTTTCTATGAATTCCATCATGATAAATTGACTTGTATTTGTGATTTGTAAATTTGTCAATATATTTCTGCTCGTCAATAGAAGATAGAATTTTTTGTGAAATAAAGCGTATGTCGGTAACGAATTTATGCAAAAGTGTAAACATGAATCTTTATCAATGTCTCAATATCGAAATGCCAGAAAAAAAGCTGGAGAAAAGAATAAGACAATAAATCATCAACGTCAATCGAAGGAAGAAAAATCGATTTTGTCAATGTCAGTATATCTTTCAAATTATCACATTCTGACGTTACTTCGGAAAAGTATTTTTAAAAAACCAATTAATTCAATTTTATCGTAAATAGACACACTCTTGTCTTGACCTGTAAACTTGCCAATGTTGCTGTTTCATCGTTTATTGGTGTGTATTTTATTTATTTTTTATTATTGTCATGGATTTTCTTCGAAATAATTGTGACGCTACCATAAGTTGCTCAAGTATTCAATCTTTATAATTTTGTTATCGATAATAAGGTAGATTATGCTCAGCCTTGCACGTATAAACTTTGATAAGGAATTACTGATGAAAAGCAGCTCTGTCAATTGGATTTCGTCAAAGATTGAAATCGAACGATCGATTTTTAAGAAACAGTATATGTCAAAACTTTTACTTCTCTTGAACGGGCAAACCAATCAGACACCTCAAATCAACAATTTATTTAGCGACGACGTGCATTTGCTATAAACTTAAGGATTCTATCTAAGGCGATAAAATTAAATTATTTCCCCTACTCTTTCTCTAACAATAAGTAACTATACATTTCATGATGAATTTTTAAATGCTTCACTAGACAATTGCAAAGTTATCTCATTTTCAATCATTAGAATTTTAATATTGCTCCTTATGGAAAATTTATATATTTCCCCTGAATATATAAACGTAAAAAGCTTAGGTCACTGTCATATCAATTTCATACGTTTTATTTATAATTTTGATAATAAGTTGCAAATTTAGAAACGTTATACTGAATTTTTCTCATTTATAATTATTTAAACAATACTATAAAAATTTTGAAACGATTAATTCATAAGTTAAGTGGAACTCTTCTCAGTTATCTGATCGTCAGTAATCTTTTTAATTCGATTAATAAAACCAATAAGATGACAGTGCAATTAACTCTATAATTCCTGAAAAATGTGTTCCGTGAAGATGTTGGAATATTAATGTGAAAAAAAAAATTAATGAAAATAAGGGTATGCTCGATCAAAGTGGAATAACGAGTACTCTGAAGATAATGATATAAAAAGTGTTGAGTTGTGGGTAGATTACGTTATCACAAGTAACTGTGTCAAAACATCCGAAGCGAGCACTCCTCGTCTCATTCTCGATCCAGAGAATATTAAGCAAAGACTGCATTCACGGGAAAAAACGTTCAAGATCGTTGATCTTAATTATTCTTAATATATTCTTGTTCTGAGCACACAGTGAGTCATTTTTTATCTTCGTTGATCTTTAACTTCTCGCATGTGATTCGAATCGACGGAATAAAAAAAAAATAACGAAACGAATCGTCAAACTTTCAGTCGGTCACGAAAGCGATCCGAGGCAGTCGACGAATATTGAAGAAATTCTGAAACTGTTGCCGTGAATAACAGCGAGCATGGATTATACCAGATTTTTTGCCACGAGAGTGGCGAAACGTCAAGAAAATTTGATTCGAAAATTCGGTAAGTTATTTCGATACTTTTCAAAACAAAAATTGATTGGTATTTTCTATTCTTTATGAATGTGTGGAACCATATTTTTTTAAATATAAGAATTGGATAAAACTTTTTGGAATCTTGTTCGTATTGAAAAAATTTGTATGAAAAAATTTCATATGAAACTTGAAATCGTTTTACTGAATTGTTTAAGAGTTATCATATAGTGCTAAGTTACTTGAATGTACACAAACGTGTTAATGTGACATTAAAAAAGTAGATATTTTAATATTTCTTATTATCTCAAACGATTTTCATATTACTCCTACTTGAAGCACGTGCATCATGTAATTAAATATAAACGTTATAAATTTTCAATGGGATTTTTCAGCTGAAGCGAAATTTTTGAATGCAAATAGTATTTCGTTCGCTGGTGGTATGCCAAATCCAGAAACGTTTCCAGTTACGTCTCTGACAATTGCTTATCGAGATGATATCATCAAAAAATTGGTTGGTGCGGATTTAGAAAGCTCTCTACAATATGGACCTACACGAGGGTAAACAAACATTTTTATTGTGTTATTGTTCTTCAATTTTTTATCTCATTGTTCTATTTAATGTTTTAGTATATTTAGTATTTTCATATTTGCTTTGTGCTTTAAAAAAGTATGCTTCTAATTAAATTTTCATTAATTTTTTGATAATAAGATGACTTTGATGCTTGTAAAATTAAATAATATACCATGTAAAAGTAAATAACTTTGTTATTGTTTTTCTAAAATGTTTAATTGATTTTACAGGCACCTTCCTTTGCTCGAAAAATATCGAGACTTTCAACAGAAATGGCACAAGCCTTTGATGAAGGATTGGGACGTTCTCTGCGTGCCTGGTTCGCAGGATGGCTTTTGCAAAGTTCTCGATCTCTTCATGAACGAAGGTGACTCTATAATGTGTCAAATGCCAGCGTACACCGCGACTTTGGGAGCGGTGAGTTGAAAAATCAATCAACATTTCGCATTTTCGTTTTCATTCATTTTCCACTCTACATATCAATGGCAATCCTATCGTTGAAACGATGAATATTTAAAAACAGGAATAACTCAATAATGATTGAAAATTGAACAAAAACAATAATGCAGAAAATTGCTGTAATGTACAATTTTTAAGATAAAATAAAATGTTTCAAGTAGCGCAATTTCTTCGCGAAAAATTAGCGGAACGCGAAAACATTTGTTCGTGGAAAGAGAAGCATTAACTCCCGCTTTCCCAACGAAAATAATTTTCTCGTTATCGTGGAAATAATTGTCGGAATAGTTGAACTTTTTCCATGTACGACATCGCCCCGTGTGCAACTTTGTGTCAATAACTTGACATTATTCATCCTTGGCAGACATAGTTAGTCAATATTCCACGGGATTTCCAATCAGTCGTAAAGTGACAAAATATTGCAGCGAATATGACGATCTTACGAAACTGCGACATAGATCGACGTTTTTAGTTTTATTCACGTTAAGGGATTTCGAATTGACTTCTGAACATTCTATACTTTTAAGTTTTCCGGAAAAAGTAGGCAAAGTTTAAAGTTCTTGTGATTAAAAATGGATTATTGGAGACTTTTCAGCGATGTAACTCTGAGACGAAAAAGAATGTTGATCAACGTTCTGGGTGAGCGTTTTTTTTACAATTTTTTTTAACAATAAGCGATAATGATTGGAGAAAATTTTTGATGAATTAATGTCTTCTTTGTATTAAGGTAATAGTTTGGAATAATTTAAGGATTTTTCGTTAAATTAATATAATTGCTATGTTTTCTATGAAAAACTCTCTGATGTTTCCAAAATGTTATCACAGTAAGAAATAAAATAACAATTTTTCAGATAAAAATGTCTCCATGTACGGCATCAAAGAATTTTTTTTAGTTTTTACACAAAGTTTACAGAAAAAAAGCTTTACCGGATGTTTTCACCTTTGATTTACACAGTGAATAAACTTATTTTGAAACGAACTGTCGTAGTAGAAATTTCTTATAAATTTGAATCGTTAAGGTAGTTCAATAATTGAGGCAAATCCAACTATAATCAATGAAAATTTTATTTTTTTGTAAACAAATACTTGATAAGCCCATTTTTTAATTTTATCGAAATTTATTATGTCGTTTTTTAATGAAAAATACTTATAGGCGAGCTTTTACGAAGACTGTGATCCAGAACTTTAATTATTACAATAACTTTACAATGAACTTGTCCAAGTAACGTCGTCCAATAATTATGGAATTCGATGGAATTCGATTCGATGGAAGTACAAAATACTGTAGCTTTCTTGGCGAAAGACACTAAATTGATAATCTAGTAATTATTGACAATCTCATTTTTCAATTTTCATTTCTATAAATAATAAATTCATTTTCATTTTATAATTAAACGAATATTAACGAATTTAATCCATTAGAAGTGATTATAAATTGAATAGTATACGATTTTTAAATACAAATAACGTAATCTGCGTATCTTTTCAATCAAATCACTGAAATTACTCCAAAAAGTTAATCGAACTACCTTGAGGAAGACTTTAAATAAAAACTCGTGAAAAGAAACGAAGATAATTTTCAGGGAGCTCGTTCATAGATAAAGTGAACAGCAACGACAGTGTCCAATGCGCGGAAGGCCAGAAAAATCCCGAAACGTTTCCGATCTCAGAGATTTCAATTCGACTCAGAGACGGCACACATTGGGTTCTGAAAGACGAAGAACTCAACTCATCGCTAAAAATGTCGCGAGCGCAAGGGTGAATACTTTCAAACGGAAATAAGTTCGGTAGTAACGATTAATTTTTTTTCTAATCAGAGAAATTTTCATATTTATTTTTAAATATCTCGAACCGAAAAGGTTTAAAAATTATTTCAATCGTGGGTTCGAATTGAATGAAATCCGCACCAAAATATTTTTCCAAATTCCATTCGTATCGTAAATAATTTGAGGATGCAAATTTAGAGAACGAAAAAATTTGGAAGAATTTTACGAAATGAGAGTAAATAAGATATTACGATACTGCCGGACTTGCTCCTGCGAAGAAAAAAAAATCGAGAAGAGTGACAAGGGGATAAAAATCGTCGCGTTTTTATTGACACGCAGGATCCCAAAATTATTGAAAAAGCTTCGAGAAATGCAAGTTGTTTGGCATTCGCCGCCAAATACCGCTTGGGACATTCTCATCGTCACGGGCTCGCAGGACGGCCTCACTAAAATTTTCGAGGCTTTCGTTAATGCTGGTGATCCAATAATGGCTCAGACACCGGTTTATTTCGGTCTTGTTGGAACTGTCAGTATATTTATCGATTTCGTAATTTTACTTTAAATAATTGTCATAGTCCCCTTTTTTAATCATAGCCATTTTTTATAAAATGAAAAATTAAACATTGTTAAACTTGGAAAAAAACTTTCTGTAAATCTCAAGATAAACATTTTGTTCGCAGATACGTCCATTGTCACCGGACTTTTTAGGAATTCCGCAGGATGCGGATGGCATGATTCCGGACGAGATTGAAAAAATTTGTGAAAATCGAGTGAAGAACGACCTACCTCGACCAAAGGTTAAGATCTCTCAATTATGAAACAAACAAATATTTAACACACTACAAATTTTTTTTTTAATTGCATTATTCAATTACTATCGCAATTATTTTGTAATTCAAAACCAGTGCATTTTTTTACCAATAATTACGGTTTTATTGTAACATTATAACAACTTGAATATTTTGAAGATTTTTCATATAAAATATGTAAAGACAAAGTTATTTTGATTACAAAAATAATCAAAATTAAAAAAAGCAATTTTAATTATAAAAATAACTAAAATAAATCGTGACAAAGTCAATCAACCAAAATAAAAAAAATATATATATATATAGAAATTGTGACAATAATGAAAAACGCAATCTTAGGATTTTTTAAAGAAATTTGAGCAAGCTTCTTTGAAGTACAATAAAGAGCTATGCTAAATTTTAAGAAGGTTCACCATCTAGAATTGACGATATTTAGGATTGAAAATATTTAACACACGGGCTCTTATGGGAGAGTACTGAAAATTGGTATTTTTAATATTTCAATTTCAACGTGGTGAAACCTCTCAAAATTTGATACGCATATGCGTAAAATATCAAAAATCGACTGTACCAATTTTCAAGATAATCCTAAATAGACGATAAAACTGTAGAACTACCTTAATGACCGAACTATCTTAACTAGTAAGTTAATTAAGAAAAATTTATGCAAATTGACTACAGAACAACATACTCTAAATTCAAAGTCATCCAAGGTAGGGTATACCTGCTACATGGTTTAAAAATTTTTGAACCAATTTTATGTCAGATTTTTTTGAAAAACTAAATAAAGTCCCTTTAATGTTATATAAAAATCAGTGCAAAATTTCAAAAAGTTTCACCATCCAGAAGTGAAAATATTGAAGGTTGAACATCGTTACATCAAACACGGGCTCTTATGAAAGAGCAGGAAAAATCATGATTTTTAATAATAAATATCTTGACTTCTGCGCAGTAAAACCTTTTAATATTTGGACCACATTTTCAGATTATATTCAGAAAGATTAAATTGGTCGACATTCATTTTTCACGAGAACTACCTTAAAATTACTACCTTCAGTTCTCTACTCAAGACCATATTTTAAGCTAAATTTGGCTATTTAAAACTGTAGAAGAGTTTTTTTTGAGTAAATATTTATTCCAAAATAGTTAATTTTTTTATAGCAACCACATTCAAGATGAAATACGAAAAAATAATGTCAAGAGTAGAGAAGTGAAGAGTGCAGTTAACGTACTGCCCTTTTTTGAAGTTACCTTCGGTACGGACATGGGTTGGCCTAACCCGGTGACTTTGATTGTTTATATATTTAGTTGTAATTCATCAATTAAAACGTGTTTTTTTTTCAATCGATCGGAAATTTTATGAGGAATACTACGATGTTTGGAAATTTATCCTAGTACTTATTTTGACAAAGTAATATCAAAAAGTTTGAAAAATTGTCTGAAAATTTTTATGAAAATGGCGCTACTTTCAAAATTCGCTTGGGTGACGCTTATCCAGTCCGTATCCTGAGGGTTAATCATATATTATGTCATATAATATATATGTATTATTAAATTTGCAGCTACTGTACGTAAATCCAACTGGTGCTAATCCAACTGGTACGGTGCTAACCGTGGAACGTAAACGAAGAATTTACGAGCTTGCGCAAAAATATGATTTTCTGATAGTCGAGGACGACCCGTACTACTTTTTGCACTTTTTGAACGAACAGCCGCCCTCGCTGCTCTCTATGGACACCGACGGACGCGTCATAAGACTCGACTCGTTCAGCAAAATAATAAGCGCCGGTCTGCGCGTCGGCGTTGTTACGGCTCACAAATACATAATCAGTAAATTGTTGATTCATGTTGAGAACTCGGTATTGCACTCGTCGAGTCTCTCGCAGGTAAAGCGCGGTAAAGAGAAAAAAAAAAGATAAAAAAAGTTGACATGCACGTATAAAAATTACACGGAGAGAATTTAATATTAATTTTTGTGGTGAATTTCACGGTAAAAATTACCGTGATGTAATTTCAATGCGGTGACAAGTGAGAAAAACATAATAATTTGTATGCGATAAGTTTTTTTTAAACTCACGTTATTGAAAAATTCAAATACGCAACTGAAATTTTAATAATTTTGATCAAAGGCGCACGACAATTTTTTTATTTATCACTCATTAAATTTTATAATAAATCTTAAACTGAATTATTGAAAAAGCGATACTTTTTTATAGACATTTTTGAAATGCATAAAATAATAAAATGAAAAGTAAAATTTCGCTTATATTATATATTTATAAAATTTAAGTTTTGCATTATACATCAAAATTTACTAGGAAATCTGGTAAAATTTTCTGAAGAAGAATTTTTTTTTTATTTTCGTGAAAATCTCTTTTGTACTCGGTAATAATAAGCAAATTTTCCGGGTTTTCATCTGGTTACCGTTACTGCACGGTAATTTTTAATATTTAATTCTCTCCGTGTACGAAAATTGAAAAATGTCCCGAAGCTCCTACCTTGTCTCGTATTTTTTCTCTTTTTCTAACATATCTGTTGCAATTCTCGTTCAGATGATCATATACAAACTCTTCGAGACCTGGGACAACGAAAGATTCCAACAGCACTTCAAGGAGATTCAACATTTTTATAAGCAGAAACGCGATATGATGTTAGCCGCCGCCGAAAAATACTTGACAGGTATTTCGTTCACGCTTTATTCGGCACTGAAATTCGCAATAAACAACGACTGAAGCTTCGCGTGTAAATCATATACGGAAAGCCGTTAGAGCGGTACAGTCCAGCGCCATCTGCTTGGTGACGATCGTACTAAGCTTGAAGCATATATACGAAAATGAAATATTTACTAACAACAACAAGATGTCCAATAATATTATTAATTTTATCTGATGTTTTTATTCTCAAAAGGTGTTGCTGAATGGTCCGTACCGAAAGGTGGAATGTTCCTGTGGATAAAAGCAAAGGGAGTCGAAAATGCCATGGATCTGACCATGGAGAAATTGGTACCGAATGGAATTCTCGTGATACCCGGAAATGCCTTCAATTACAACAGTTATAGTGCCGATCAGCACTTCCGGCTTTCTTACAGCTTTGCGAAACCCGAGGAGATTGATAAGGTTCATAAAATTGAATTAAAAAAAAATTAAAACTAGGTATCTTATCGCAATATCGATGATTGTGTACAATTATATCGAAATCTATCGCATTTCAGGGGCTCGAAATTATTGGAAAAACATTGAGGGAGGAGATGGCCAAGCGACGTTAATTATAAAATCAATTTTCGATTTTTCACTATTATGATAAAACATTCTTCGATAACACATGTGAGCTTCATTACTGTCGTATATGATCAAATAAACCATATGCAATGTATAGTTGAAGAATTCCTGCATATTTATGTGATATAGATACACATTGTAAAGAACACGAAAGAATTTTCAATAAATTAATTATCTGCATTTTTGTGTTTACGATGACATGCCGCAGGGGGTTTTTTTTAATTAAAAAATAAAAAAAAAAGCGATATTGCGTTGTGAAAGAGGTGATCCGATCTGGCAATCGCTGATAAATTCCATCTTTCGAGTTTGAACGGTACAAGTATCGCCATCAGTTGTTGAATATTTGAACTACATCGCGTCGTCACGAATTCAAATATGGCGCACCGCGTACTTGCAACAGAGCGCCTCTACCGGCGAATACATGCGCAGCAAATAATGACAATGTTTTTGGTTCCATCTCGATCTGTTTCGCTGTCTTTTGACATTAGTCACTCGTTATCGGAGATCGGAGAAGAAACGCAAAAGTCTTTTAGCAAAATTCGTTAGAAAGTTAGCGCGTGAATGCTCGACGTTGGTGACAAAATACCAAATAATGTTTAATCCCAGTCAAGAGCCAGACATTCCAGCGGCACTCGGTCTTCTTACTCATTTCAACAATGACGAACTAAAAGAACTTTTGAACAATGACGACAAGTTCGAGGATCTCGTCAAAGAAATCAAACAGGTATTGACAGTACAGTGAAAAAAAAAAAAAAAAATTTAAGCGAAAACCATGAAAAATTGCGAAACGATAAGAATTTAGTGGAATAAATATCGAGTCGGAATTATGTAGAATTCGATTCGTCAAGACTATAGATTGACAAAAATTGTCATCTTCGTTTGTAGTTTAAGGATCTTGAGACGGAAAAAGAAATGTTGATGGCGAGCAACAGATCTTTGGCTGAGTTCAATTTAGCGAAGCAACCAGAGTTGGAAGAGGGTAAAAAAGAATTGAGAGAACTGGGAGAAAAAGGTAGCGAACTCTGTGCCATTGTGAAAGAAAAGTTGGACCAATTGAGTAAGTATAAAAAGCTTCGACATATAACTTGTGATTGAACTTTTGGTAGACCAAAATTTACATTTTGATATTGCTTTCAGAGGAAAAATCTGGCTCTATGTCTGTTGATGACGCATATGAGCTTTTGCAAGCTGCAGCTACAGAAATTGAAGAGGAATCGGAAGTAAGTCTTTCTTTTGTTTAAAATAATCTCAAGACTCAACTTTTTAAGATTTCATTGAAAATTTGCATAATTTACTTTAACTGACCTTGAGTTTAGAGTATGGTTTTTTTTTTTCTAGTCTTTTTGTAACAATTTTTCTTAATGGCTTTAAGTGCACAAACAGTGAATGTGAGAATAAAAATTTTCAACGAATGTTATTGTTTAAGCATCTCCATATTTTTACAGACATTGTTCTTTGGGTTAAAATTGAAAAAATGCCAATGTATTGATACAATCTTTAAAAAATTGCTATAAAAATGACTTTTTTGTCTTTCAGAAACTAGCTGAGAAATTTCTTGCTGGTGATGTTGAAGTGGAAGAGTTTTTGGAACGGTTTATGACAATGAGAAAATTAATGCACAGTCGCAAAGTGAAGGTTGATAAAATGAGAGAGTTGAGAAAAAAATCTACGATATATCCACTGAGCGGTCCTGGTTATCCTGCAGCTAGTAGTTTTCCAAGCATGGGCTCCACAGCGCCATATCCAACTGGTCAACTGGCCATGCCGATGCCAGCCTATCGTCCTTATTGAAAAAAAAAAAGGAAAAAATGTATCCTCGTATGCACAAAAGCATTTAACACGTGCATAAATTATGTTTAGAGCCACCTTTAATTTATATATTTAACGAGGATATTTGTGTTATTTGATTATTTTTAAAATGAGACCAAACACAAAGCAAGGTCCTCACAATTAATGTACCATAACGTTTATGATAAAGTTTCTACTTTTTGAAAAAGTCTGTCACATGATTGATATTTTATGCAATAAATAGATTTTTATTTCTCTGTGACGTAAGATCTACATAAAGTAATGTTAATGAACCTGTAAATGCTAGAAATCATAATCGTAATACTTATCTGTATGAATGAAAATACATCCTTTTACCAAGAACGATTTTTCAAACCTTTTGTGTAATAGACTTTTCTTCAAGGAAATCACTTGCTATTTGGTATTTCAAGCAATTTTAATTCTCTTTTGTAAATGTATATTGATATATTTTCATTGAATATCATTTGCTACAGATTCATATCTAAAATATCAGGTACTTTCTGATAATTAAACTAGTTCGTTTGAAACTTTGCAAAAGCTTCATTTCATCGTTTGTCTAATAGCTAATGTCTAATAGCTAATAATGTTTAATGTCCAATAGCTCTCTGCACCTTAGCACTCTGTTCCGCTGTATCTGTTTTCAAAGAATTTTGTCTGTCTTTTATTTTCATGAGTTGCGACTCAGATACATACAACGTACTCATTGTACCTTTGAATAGAATCAATCCAAAAATAAGAAAAGGCAGAATAAGAATAAGGTATTGATGCGTACTATCATAAACGCCTAATATCTGATGTAAATCATGATCTTTTTTATAGTTTTCGGTATTATCTGACCTTCTTTTTTTGCTTGTCTTCTGCTGCTTACGAAAGCTGTATCCATAATGGGCTTTTGTCCATGTATCAAAATCATATATAGGATTTTGGTCATGCTTGCGAATATCTCTGACAACAGTTTTTTGTCTTCGCACCTGTGGTTTCGGTTCACTAGAATACGTGGAAACGTTGTCCCTGGATATTGATTGAAACTGTAAACTCCGATCATAAATCTTTCGAGAATTAAAATTTCCCAAGACCTCGTAAGCTTCGCTTATGTCACAAAATTTTTTCTCTGCCTCTGAACTACTATTTAAATCTGGATGATACACTTTTGATAATTTAAAATAAGCCGATTTTATCTCGTTCTGAGTTGCACTTTTGTTGATCTCCAGCGTTTCGTAGTGATTCATTTTCTTAGGTGTTTTGGATGACATATGAGCCCTTGCAAAAACAAATGTGGGGAATGCAACATTTGAACGTATTCCCTTCATGATGACGGTAGGAAATTATTATTTCACTTTATTTTTGTTTCTTAGAACTGTCAGTACATCTGAAAAAAAAATTGAATTTATTAAAAAATGTTAGTTCTTGGTCTCAAAAAAATATTGCTACTATACCTTTGAGATTGCGATGTTAATTCGCTAATGTAGAATTAAATTTTGTTGACTCAAATTCATGTCAAGAAAATTGAGAACCCAAGCGAATTATGGCATGTAACAAGCAACATGTTGTCAGATCCATGAAAGTCTCAATTTTAATTAGACTATGGCAAATATTATAATAATTAATGTTGGAGCGTTTTTACTGTAATTAAATTATCCTCATTGTTATTTGCGCACTTTGTACAAAAAATATTGGCACTAAATAAATTACATAATGTTTTAAATATTTCAGTTGAAAATGCGTATATGAATGATTGTATCAGTCGATGCATCAGCTGATTAGTCGTCTGCCACAATGTCATTGCTTGATATTTTGAAATGTCTTATTAAGAAAAGTACGTTGCGATATCAATATCGACGTAATTTTCAACATTTTCATACATAAATATGATTATCCATCAAAAATAGTTAAAATTATAACTTTTAACGACTATCATGTCAATGACAGTTTAGAGGTTAGTTTTAATGGTGATAGATGTTTGTTCATAACAAGTGCTGAATGTATTACGTTAAGTAATTACATAAATGTTGTACTAAATTATTTGAATGCGTAATTATTTTATGTTGTTATCAGCAAAAACTTACAATTTTTCACGCTTTTTCCGAGATATATTTCGATAAAAACATTATTTGCTTGACTAAAAATACACTACAAACTCTATTAAGTTATACAGTCGACTCTCGATTATGGCAACTCTTCGGGAATCGGAACGCTTGCTTCGGGCAATTTCTCCTCCATCCCCACTTTAGAGAGAACGAAAAGTTGCCATAAGCGATGTTGCCATAATCGAGAGTCGACTGTACTTAGGAAGACTGTATAAGGAGACTGAACTGTGGTTGCGGTAAGAAAGAGAGACAACTATAGTGTTATTCGGTATATCTTTCTTTATCTAGCAGAAAAGCCAATATGGGGAGGGGGAAATAACCAGTGTCAGTGGAAAAATAAAAAGCATGGTATCTTCATGTGCTGTTTGGATTACAAATTTGTAATTAACACTAACACTACTGCATCCATTACATGAGTATTACACGATTATTTTAGTAAAAACTAAACTGTTTTTCTATAAAACGTTCATTTCCTACGACTTTTCAACCAATCAGAGTAGGGCTTTTTCGACCAATCAGCGAAGACTTTTTGGTGTATCAAACAAGGATGAAATTACCGGTAGATCATACAGTCTTCCTACTGTACGATCACGGTCAAAAGGACGGACGGCGAGTATACGATTGCGAAACAGTGTTTGTGTGAACGGTCGGAAAAAAAAAGTTTTCGACAATCGCGAAAGCGGTGTGTTTCGGTGTTTGATGTCTTTCGTAGGGACGAGTACGTGGTGAAGATGGAAAATTGAGTTCGTGATACGAAAACGGCGTTTGCACAAGTTTTACGCGTGGATTATGGGTGTCAACACGGAGTTTTTAACCTCCGTGGGTGCCAAGATAAGTCGCAGTAACCGCGCTTCAGTCGGGGCTCCGCGTGCTTAACCTAAAAAGCGCGCACGGTGTGTTTTTGTCGCGTACAGAAAAGCGACAAATGGATTTCGGACGAGATTAGACGGTATTTCGTCGTCGTTCGTCGACAATAAGGAGAATAATCATCGTTTTTTTTCTCCCTTCAACGATTCTTCGCGGAATCCACGAATATTCCGGCAATTTTTTTAAATATCGTACAAACGAGTGAAAATGACGAGCAATTCCGTACAACACTTCGTCCAGCGGCTCAAGTCGCGGAACGAGGATGTCAGGAACAAGGCTGCGAGGGATCTCTGTCACTATGTCAAGACGGAACTGCGAGAAGCACCGCAGGAGGAAATAACAGCATTTATGGACGAATTCAATCGTCACATATTCGAAATGGTGTCGGGCTCGGACGCGAATGAGCGAAAAGGCGGTATTCTGGCAATAGTTTGCTTGATCGGAGCGGACGTTGGTAATATAAACACAAGAACCATAAGATTTGCCAATTATCTGAGAAACTTGTTGCCCTCGAACGACGTGGGGGTGATGGAACTGGCCGCGAAGACTGTGGGAAAGTTGGCTCTGGTCTCGGGTACTTACACAGCTGAGTACGTCGAATTCGAGGTCAAGAGAGCTTTTGAGTGGTTGGGCGGGGATAGGCAAGAGGGAAAGCGGCACGCGGCTGTTCTCGTGCTTCGCGAGCTGGCTGTTTCCATGCCTACATACTTTTTCCAGCAAGCGAGCACTTTCTTCGACCTCATATTCAATGCGGTGAGAGATCCAAAGGCGGTCATTCGGGAGGGAGCGGTGGAAGCTCTTCGCGCTGCTCTTGTAGTTACGGCGCAGAGAGAAACGGCGAAGCAGATGTACAAGTCAACGTGGTATCTGCAGTGCTTTGAAAAGATTGTAAAAGACTTTTCAGATTTCCATACCAGGGACAAGAGCTTCAACCGTGACGACAGAATTCATGGGTCTCTGCTCGTTCTCAACGAGCTTCTGAGGTGTAGCAACATCCAGTGGGAAAAGAACTACGAGGCTCTCATGGAACGTCTCGACTGTTCGACGCAGCAGAACGACAACGACATACTGTTGCTGATGCCACGTTTGAAGACGATAATTGTGTCGAAATCGCAGGGCTCGTCGTCGCAAAACGCATCGAACACGCAGCAGCACGTTCTCTACCCCGTTCACGAGTCCGCGACGTGTCGCGCGCTCATGCAGGAGCGTCTGGACGACGTTTACAACGACGTAATGGCTCAAAGAATGTCGCGCAATCCTCACATACAGCACGCCCTGATGAAACTACTTCCCAGACTCGCGGCCTTCGACAAGGAGAGATTCAACAAGGACCATCTAAGGGACACTCTGTCGTACCTCTTCGTGAGCCTGAGGGGTCGAGAGAAGGACAGATACGCGGCGTTCATGACGATCGGGCTGATAGCGGTCGCTGTCGAGGACGCGATCAAACCGTATTTGTCGAAAATCATGGAAGTCATAAAGAGCTCTCTGCCGTCGAAGGAAACGCCGAACAAGAAGCGAAGCACGCCTCTTGAGCCGGCGGTATTCATCTGCATCACGCTTCTGGGCCACGCGGTGAAGCAGACGATAACGAGCGACGTCCGGGATCTGCTCGATCCCATGCTGGCTACCGGCTTGAGTCTGATATTGACGACGTGCCTTCGGGAGCTCGCGCACAGCGTTCCGTCGCTCAAGGTTGACATATCGCAAGGACTGCTGCGAATGTTGTCGCAAGTTCTCATGCACAAACCGCTCCGGCACCCGGGAGCTCCCTGGTCGGCGACGAGCCCGTCGACGGCCCCACCGACCGAAGTCGACGTTCCGTCCACGGTTCTGGCTCTGCGCACCCTTGGAACTTTTAACTTTGACGGAAATCCTCTGTTGCAGTTCGTACGAAGATGCGCCGATCATTTCCTGACGTCCGAGCAGGCGGAGGTTCGCCACGAGGCGGTAAAAACGTGCTCGAGGCTGCTGAGATTGGCCCTGAACCAGCCCGGCCCGACAGTGACGAACACGGTCTCCACGGTGCTCGGTAAGCTTCTCGTCGTCGGCATCACGGACACCGATCCCGAAGTCCGAGTCTCCGTTCTCTCTTCCCTCGACGAGTCCTTCGACATTCATCTCGCCCAAGCCGAGAGCCTCTCCGCTCTCTTCGTAGCCATGAACGACGAGGTCTTCGACATCCGCGAGTGGGCGATAAGGACCATAGGGAGGCTGAGCACGATGAATCCGGCCTACGTCATGCCCTCGCTCCGGAAAACGCTGATCCAATTTCTTACGGAGCTCGAGCACTCCGGCATGGGAAGGAACAAGGAGCAGGCTGCGAGAATGCTGGACCATCTCGTCGTGAGCGCGCCTCGTCTCATCAGGCCGTACATGGAGCCTATTCTCAAAGTTCTCGTACCAAAGTTGAAGGAGTCCGATCCGAATCCTGGGGTCGTGCTGGCGATACTGCGAGCTATCGGGGATCTCGCGGACGTCAACGGTGCGGAGATGCAGCAGTGGATGCCCGAATTGCTCTCGATCCTGCTGGAGATGCTGGTCGACGCGAGCTCGCCGGAGAAACGCTGCGTTGCCCTCTGGGTCCTCGGGCAACTGATCGGCAGCACGGGGCACGTCGTCAAGCCTTACATGCAGTATCCAACGTTGCTCGAGGTTTTGATAAATTTCTTAAAGACGGAGCAACAGCCGACCACGAGGAGAGAGACCATAAGGGTTCTCGGGCTGCTGGGCGCTCTGGATCCTTACAAGCACAAAATGAATCTGGGCCAGATCGACTCGCAGTTGGACAGTCTGACGGCGATGGCCGACACGAGGAGCGACGTGGAGACGAATCAGGACTTGACGACCAGCGAGATGCTCGTCAACATGTCCTCGTCGACCCTGGAAGAATATTATCCCGCCATAGCGATCGCGACGCTCATGCGGATTATTCGCGATCCTACCCTGTCGCAACACCACACGATGGTCGTCCAAGCCGTTACCTTCATCTTCCAGAGTCTCGGTATAAAATGCGTGCCATACATATCCCAAGTAATACCGAGCTTTCTCAACGTCGTCAGAACGGCAGACTTTTATTTCCGCGAGTACCTGTTCCAACAGCTGGCGATACTCATCGCCATAGTTAAGCAGCACATCAGAAATTACCTCGACGACACGTTCAATCTTATAAAAGAATTCTGGACGGTGAACAGCCCTCTGCAGAGCACGCTGATTCTCCTTGTGGAACACATTGCCGTGGCCCTCGGTGCCGAGTTCAAAATTTATTTGCCCCAGCTAATGCCGCAGATATTACGAGTGTTGACTCACGACACGAGCAAAGACCGGGCGGTGACGGTAAAGTTGCTTCTGGCCTTGCAAAAATTTGGTAATAATCTAGACAATTATCTTCACCTTGTTTTGCCACCAATAGTTAAATTGTTCCACGCGACGGACTGTCCGCTCACGGTGAACACGGTTGCCCTCGAAACGGTCGATCATCTCGCGGACACGCTCGACTTTACGGACTTTGCGTCGAGGATAATTCACCCTCTGGTGAGAACGTTGGATCAGTGCCCGGAGCTCCGGAACACAGCTATGGACACGCTCTGCGCCCTCGTTATCCAGCTGGGCAAGAAGTATCAAATATTCATTCTCCTCGTGCAGAAAGTAATGACGAGGCACAAGATCGTTAATTCAGCGTACGACGTGCTCGTGGACAAGATTCTGACGGAGTCGTCGGTCGGGGACGGCGACCGGGACTGCCTGATAAGAAACGACTACATGCTGATACGGCATCGTTACGCGCGCAACAAGAATCGAGACCTGTCGCTTACCTCCTCCGACACGACGGTCATGAAGAAGCTCAAGGTCTCGGCGCCGAATCTGCAGAAGGCTTACACCGCGACGAGGCGGGTTTCCAAGGACGACTGGCTCGAATGGTTACGGAGCTTGTCCATCGGTTTGCTCAAAGAGTCGCCATCCCCGGCGCTGAGATCGTGCTGGGCGCTCGCCCAAACTTATTCGCAGCTGCCGCGAGACCTGTTCAACGCGGCCTTCGTGTCCTGCTGGACCGAGCTCGCGGACAATTATCGGGCGGAGCTCATACAAACGTTGCAGCAGGCGCTCATCGTTCCTGACATTCCGGAGATAACGCAAACAATCCTGAATCTCGCCGAGTTCATGGAACACTGCGACAAGGGGCCGCTGCCCTTGGAGAACAAGATTCTCGGTGAGCGAGCGATGCACTGTCGCGCCTACGCGAAGGCTCTCCATTACAAGGAGGACGAGTTCCACAAGAGCCGTAACAGCAACGTCTTCGAATCCTTGATATCGATAAACAACAAACTGCAGCAGAAGGAAGCCGCGGAGGGTCTTCTCGAGTACGTGATGAACCAGCACAACCAGCAGGACCTTAAGGTGCAGGTTCGGTGGTACGAGAAGCTCCATAATTGGGACAAAGCGTTGCATCTGTACCGGGAACGATTGGAAACTAAATGCACGGACGTCGAGGCGACTCTCGGCGAGATGCGTTGTCTGGAAGCGCTCGGCGAGTGGGGACAGCTCCACGACGTCGCGACGAAGCAGTGGTCCCACCAGACGGACGAGACGAAGCAGAGGATGGCACGAATGGCCGCTGCGGCTGCCTGGGGCCTAGGACAGTGGGAGAGCATGGAAAAATACGTCTCGCTGATCCCGAAGGACAGCCAGGACGGTGCTTTCTATCGAGCTGTGCTGGCGATTCACGACGAGCAGTACAACGTCGCTCACCAGCTGATCGACAGCGCTCGAGACTTGCTGGACACGGAGCTGACCGCGATGGCCGGTGAGAGTTATCAGCGGGCCTACAACGCGATGGTCGAGGTGCAGAAGCTGGCGGAGCTCGAGGAGGTCATACAATTCAAACTGGTGCCCGAGCGTCGCGCCACGATAAAGGCTATGTGGTGGGAAAGGCTTCAGGGCGGTCAGAGGATCGTCGAGGATTGGCAGAAGATCATCCAAGTCCACACCCTCGTCGTGTCTCCCCACGACGACATGTACACCTGGCTAAAATACGCGAGCCTCTGTCGCAAGAGCGGAAGTCTGATGCTCTGTCACAAAACCCTGGTCATGCTCCTCGGAGTCGATCCTTCGTTGACGCCCGAGCAACCTCTCCCGACGACTCACCCTCAAGTGACGTTCGCCTATTGCAAACACATGTGGATGGCCAACAAACGGGAGGAAGCTTACAACCAGCTGAGAAACTTCGTTCAGAGCTCGCTGCAGCCAACGATAACGTCGCTGGCGAGCCAGGAGGACGAGACGCAGCAGGAGGCTCGCAAGAGACTCCTGGCTCGCTGCTACTTGAAACTAGGCGAGTGGCTCGAAGCTCTTCAGGGGATAAACGAGCACTCGATACCGGCGGTACTGTCTTACTACGCGGCCGCTACCGAGCACGATCCGAGCTGGTACAAGGCTTGGCACGCTTTCGCTTACATGAATTTCGAGACTGTACTCTTTTACAAGCATCAGCAGGGAGACGCCGGTAGTAGCAGCAGCAACAACGTCTCGGCGGCGTCCCTCGGAGCGACCGGCGGCGGAGGAAGCTCGGCGAGTCTCGCGGAAAACGGGCCCATGGCTAGTCGCTCCGGACTGTCGAGCTCTCAGTACATCTCCCAGTTCACGGTGCCAGCGGTCGACGGATTTTTCCGCTCGATAAATCTGTCACACGGTAACTCGTTGCAGGATACCCTGCGACTGCTTACGCTCTGGTTCGACTACGGACAGTGGCCGGAGGTTTACGACGCGATCGTCGAGGGGATTCGCCTGATCGAGATCAATACCTGGCTTCAGGTTATTCCGCAGCTAATCGCGAGGATCGACACCCCGAGAGCCCTCGTCGGACGCTGCATTCACCATTTGCTCATCGACATCGGGAAAACGCATCCCCAGGCGCTCGTCTATCCGCTCACCGTCGCCTCGAAGAGCGCCAGCCATGCCAGGAAAACCGCGGCTAACAAGATTCTCAAGAACATGTGCGAGCACAGCCCGACCCTCGTGCAGCAGGCGATGATGGCGAGCGACGAGCTCATCAGGGTCGCGATTCTCTGGCACGAGTTGTGGCACGAGGGCCTCGAGGAAGCCTCGAGGCTGTACTTCGGCGAGAGAAACGTCAAGGGAATGTTCGACACCCTCGAACCTCTCCACGCGATGCTCGAGCGCGGGCCCCAGACTCTCAAAGAGACTTCTTTCAATCAAGCTTACGGGAGAGATCTCATGGAGGCTCAGGACTGGTGCAATCGTTACAAGGTCTCCGGCAACGTGCGCGACTTGAACCAGGCTTGGGACTTGTATTACCACGTCTTTCGACGGATTTCCAGGCAATTGCCACAACTCACGAGCCTCGAGTTGCAATACGTCAGCCCGAAATTGTTGGCTTGTCGAGATCTCGAGTTGGCCGTTCCCGGGAGCTACATACCGGGACAGCCGGTCGTCAGGATCGAGAGTATTCACAGCTCGATGCAAGTCATCACTAGTAAACAACGACCCAGAAAACTGTGCATCAAAGGTTCGTCTCTTTTTTTCTATTTTTCTTTTTTTTTTACGTCAAAAGGCGGTACTGATTCTTCACGCACTTTGACTCTATTTTTTTTTTCAAACAGGAAGCAACGGAAAAGATTACATGTTCCTACTGAAAGGGCACGAAGATCTCAGGCAAGACGAGCGCGTTATGCAACTTTTTGGTCTAGTCAATACTTTACTGTTACATGATCCTGATACATTCCGAAGGAATCTTACTATTCAGGTACTCATTTATTTATTTATGTAATGATTTATCTGATAGTTTAATAATTTTTAATAATTTTTCATAATTATTATTGTACATGCTAATAATTAGACTCGTTGTTTTTTCATCTGCAGAGATACGCTGTGATTCCATTATCAACAAACAGTGGCCTTATTGGATGGGTGCCTCATTGCGATACGTTGCACACGCTTATTAGAGATTATCGTGAGAAGAAGAAAATACTCCTGAATATCGAACACAGAATAATGTTGCGGGTGAGAAATACTCTAGATATTCAATGAAAATTCTTGAGTAGTTTTCTCGGTAGAATCAAGCTCAAAAGATATGTTTAAGGTAGTACAACCGTAAAGCCGTGTTGAGATAGATTTTCTTAAAAATTTGCATAGGTCTCCTCTAATGTCATATGAAAACACGTGTCAAATTTTACAAAGCTTCTCCATCTAGAAATCGAGATATTATACATTGAAAGTCGTTACTTTTTCGAATCTTCCATAACAGCCCATGTTAAAAGTATCAGTTTTTAAAATTTAATATCTAAATAACTACATGGTTGAGCCTTTTTAAATTTTGCAAACACTTTAACACAGTACTAACGAAGATCTGTGCAGTTTTTTAATAAATTCTGTCTCAAAAAAATTTCAAGTGATGATTTTACATTTAGTTAACACATAAGGACAAACTTTTCAATAGACTGTCTCGGTTGTACTACTTCAAAGAAAAAGGCTTAAAAGTATATTTATCAAGTTTATCTTCATGGGGAGAAGTAATAAAAAAGAGATGTTTGCAGATGGCGCCGGATTACGATCATTTGATGGTAATGCAAAAGGTGGAAGTCTTCGAGCATGCACTGGAGCACACCCACGGTGACGACCTGTCTCGATTATTGTGGCTGAAATCGCCATCGAGCGAGGCCTGGTTCGACCGACGTACGAATTACACGAGGTCTTTGGCGGTTATGTCGATGGTCGGCTACATCCTCGGACTGGGTGATCGTCATCCATCGAATTTGATGCTCGATCGTCTCAGCGGAAAAATTCTTCACATCGATTTTGGCGATTGTTTCGAGGTCGCCATGACGAGGGAAAAATTTCCTGAGAAGATTCCCTTCAGGTTGACCCGTATGTTGATAAACGCGATGGAGGTGACGGGAATCGAGGGAACTTATCGCAGAACCTGCGAATCCGTCATGTCTGTGTTGCACCGTAACAAGGACAGTTTGATGGCTGTGCTCGAGGCTTTCGTTTACGATCCCCTCTTGAATTGGAGACTGATGGACAACGCCGCGCCAAAAGGCAAAAGATCCGACACTCAGGGCATCAATTCGAGCAGTATTCAAGAACCCGGTGATATTCTCGACTCGCTCACATCAACCTTGCCAAAGAAAGGAGTTCCTTGTAGCATAGAAAACGGAGGTAGCGTATCGAGTTCGTATCGTGACAAATTTGCTTCTCGCTCTCTCGTTTTCGCAAAAAAAACGCTTAATCTCCTTTTCTTTTTCACTCAAACAGAAGATAGCAATCAACCGGAAGCATTGAACAAAAAGGCCCTCGCAATCATAACGAGGGTACGCGACAAACTCACCGGACGTGATTTCCTTCACGAGGAGGCCCTCAGTGTTCAGAGACAAGTTCATCTCCTGATTCAACAGGCTACGAACAATGAAAATCTTTGTCAGTGCTATATCGGATGGTGAGACAATAATTTCCTCTAATTTTAAAACAATTCCCAAAATTGGTACTTAAGGTAGTTCTATCGGTACAGTTAAATCAAAAGTTTTTATATTAATTTATCTCTATACCATGTGGTTTTTCAGCTTAAGTTTATTAAGAAAAGTTGCAAATTGTTTCAAAAACAAGATATTCAAAATTAAAGATCATCCAAGGTGATCTGTACTTGTTACGTATGTATGAAAGTTAAAATAATCATTATCTTAGGATTTTTTAAAAAAACTTGAGGAAACTTCTTTTCTTTCAAAATTTTAACAAGTTCCATTAGGCAGAAGTCAAGATATCAAGAGTTGAAAATCGCAATATTTAACACGTGCTCTTACGGGAGACTGCAGAAAATAGTGATTTTTGACAATAAATTTCTCGTGTTCTACGTAGTGAAACCTCTTAAAATTTAATATACAATTGCACATTGTATCAAATAAGGTTTTTGCAAATTTTCAACAAAATCCTAAGAAAACGATTTCATAATAGAACTACCTTAAGGGAATCGTGCTACTACTCAATAGTCAATTGATAATCTTTAAGAAAAATATTCCAATCATTGTTTATTTTGACATTTGACGTCATTGATTCTCAAATATTTTCATTAATTAGAGAAAGTGCGTAAAAATTTTGTCGTAAATTGCAAATTTTCATATTAAATTATTCATTCAAATTGTCGATGATTATTACAATTTTTTTCATACTGTACATTTTTTATTAACTCTGCGGTGTATTTTTTAAAGATTTTTATCTAATAACTCATAATAGCACGTCCACCTTAAAAAAGTCGAAGATTGTCTTAAATGTTTTTTTTTTTGCAACAATAACACATTTAATTTATTTTTCAGGTGTCCATTCTGGTAAAGAAACGAAAAAATAGGAACTACAATAGCGAAACGTGCCTGGGCATTGAAAACATAAATAAAAAAGAACACGAAAGTCGCGATAAAACACGTTTACAGCTCAAGCGTACTTTTTCACCGCATCTAGTTAAAAACAAAGAGGCACACTACAAAAAAAAAACAAGAAACAAAGGCTGAAGTAATAGAGTAAATACCACAATTTATATCTTCGTCTCCGCCGTTCTATCGCCTTTTCATTTTGTATCATGAACTTGTTTATTTTTTTTTTTAATTTTATTTTATGATAAAACATGACATCGCTGTTATCATACTTGCAGATAGTGTACATACGTTAATGTTAAACAATGTCGTTTGTATATAATGTTTTTTGTGACGATGAAACGTCCGGTAAAAACTGTAAACTAGCGCGCCGTAATTAGATTTAATTACACGTATACACGCGTATGTATATACAAACATACACCATAGACGTAAGATGAAAATGTCAGTTTCGTTGGCTCGCTGGCATTATTCCGAGTTCTGGTGATGAAAAAAAAAAATCGGAATAAAATCTTGTCGCTTTCGATACTTCGTACGAAAAGGATTATCTCACGTCTCATTGATCGATAAGCCCTGTTTTTCCACAACTTTTACACAAATATTCTTATCCGGATAATTCTTTTTTTTCATGCATTTTTATCTTCAGACGAGTGTACACAATATTTCGACGATCATTTATCCGCTTCGCTGATGTACGGAGGCAAAATCGCGCGCTGACGAAGAAGAAGTCGCGAGAACAATTTCTTTGTTCTTCGGAAAAACGACGAAAAAAAAAAACACGTACGTCTCCCACGTATATTCTTCGAAAAAACCTTTGGCAATGAGAAGATTCTCGTTCGCGGGTCATCACCAGAAAATAAATAGACGAGAAAAATAATTTATGAAAATTCCATCGTTCTAGGCTCAGTTCGCGCAGATGGAGAACCGAAATAAATAATAGCGGTGAAGAGGAGGAAAATATTTTGAGATAACGATATTGGTCTGACAGAGTCGTTGTTTTTACAATTTTTTTCGGGACGCTCGGTTTCGATTTTTCATCATGTTTCCTCGTTGAAGTGGAAGAACAGGGGCAGCAGGGCGTGCGAGGACGTTTGGAGGACTTGCTTCATTTCCGGGGAGGTTAAAAAAATTTTTATGTCACCGAATTCGACGAGAGCCTGCCTGCACATGCCGCAGGGCGTGGAAATGCCTCCCTGGGTCAGATCCGCGACGACGGCGAGTTCCTTGAATTTTCTCTTCCCGTCCGAGATCGCGCGACAGATCGCGGCTCTCTCGGCGCACGTCGATATCGCGTAAGACGCGTTCTCGACGTTGCACCCGAGCGATATCGTCTCGTCCTCGCATCGGAGCGCCGCGCCGACCTTGAATTTGCTATACGGCACATAAGCCGACTCACGAACCTCCAAACTCATTTTTATCAGGTCTTGCACCCGTTTGTCTGAAAATTCAATCGGCATGATAAAGTCGTGCTTGGAAATTTTTTTCTTTTATTTTCTGACTTTATTTTGAAACGAATTTTATTTTTTTTTTAATATCATTTCTTAAGGAGATTGGCTGTAGCCATTTGTAAATGGCGAAAATAAATGAAGTTTTACGTGTTAAAAGTATAGGGAATCGAAATTTGTTAAGGACACGATGAA
>JAPYYW010003049.1:0-16863 GCA_030522545.1 Cremastinae sp. A BG-2022a
CGCCATCTGTGAGAATTTTATGACACTTTTTCATCCGAAGTGAACTGCTGCTAACAGTTTTGGGAATTTTTCCATTGGGGAGATTTACATCTGCCCAATATATTATACCGACTATTGATAAAATAATTTTCTACTTTATCGTGGGTAAGTAATTCATGAATTTTGAAAAGTTCTTCCATATGTGTGTCGTTTGTTCTTCCACAATTTCATTCATCTCTCCAAAATAGAGTAGGTACGTGAATACGTATGCAAGTACTATCGTACTATCGTAACGAGGCTCAAGTTTACACAATTTTGCTCAGATATGGCTTATCTAGTTTTTTAAATGAATCTATTGAAAAGAATATCAACAAATGATTTTACCTATGATTTACATGAGAAAGAAATTTTTTAACGGACTATATTGCGGTAGATATAACTTAATTACGAAATTCAAGATTAACTCATCGTTAGACTGAGGGAACAAGAGAGAGAGAGAGAGAGAGAATCAAATGTATACAGTTCGTGAATAAGGCGCGCATTTCTGGAGTTTTTTTTTTTACTTCAATTACACTTCGATCTAATTTAAATTTTTTTTATTTAGCCTCGAGGAGCTTATTATGGCTCATGTCTCCAATTTTTTTATCTCGATATTAAAAAAAAAACAATCTGATCTTTTCGATATTTAAATCAGCGGAGAGGAAGGCGTTATAAAACATTTCGATAATCCACGAGGTCAAAATCGGTAATTTCGGTATCAGTAACTTTAATGAATACAATGTGATTAAATTACGAATGAAGCTATTATCACCCTGAATAACAGATATTAGAATCATGAGAGGCAAGAGTGCGTTTTTTTTTTCTTTGAATCGTTGTAAAGTCGAAAATTTCACGTGAAATAAAATAAAACCCAAACATTTAATAACGTTGGAGACCTCAATAAAGATACTGGTGTACGTCATAAGGAAATAGAATTTGCATTTATATGTGCAATAAATTATTATACAAAAAATTAGTATTTATTCAATGAAATATTATTTATAGCAAAAAACTATTTTCAATTTTCAATAATCCTTAACATATTTTATAAAGAAATGTTTACTCACGAAATTGACAGATTATAGAAGTGATTATAAGATCAACGCAATAACTTGTTTTAAATAACATAAACTATACGCTTATATTTTCAAACAAATGAATATAAAAAGGGAATAAATAAGACGTTGTATTACAGTTTTTCAAGTTTTTTTTTTTAATAAATAGTTTCGATAAAGCTAGTATGAGAAAAAAGTCGAGGGACTTGAATTTTACGAAATCACAAAAGAATCAACGGCTAGGGGTGCAGAGACGACAATCAACAAATCTCTCCACAATATAAATTTCATACACAACTCTCCAATTATTTATCTCATTCTCACATTTGCAGTCTTGCACTCAAAAGCACTTTCACGCCGAATCGGTAAGTCGATCCGAAACTCTATTTTCTCATCCTCGATCCTTTCTCGTAGTCCTCTGCAGACTAAATAAAACAAATAAATAGTAAGTCTTCAATGAGTTTATTTAAAAACCTAGGCGAATTCTCGCATTTTTCCCGTACCTCAATTTTATCAAATTTTACCCATTTTTTTCTCTTTCTTCACCGATCGACGAAAGGACGAATTCCTTTATTTCATCTTTTAATGAAAAAAGAAAGTAACAAAGCCCTACACCCTTGCTAGTACACTTTTACATATGCCTATTGAGTGTCAGTACAATCTAAATGAATAAATATATAGGCTTATCTGCTGCGTTTTCCGTAAGTTTGACGAAACCCGCTCGAAGACACTGCATACTTATCACATCCATTTTTTTTTCTATCAACTCATGTGAACTTTCTCATTCAATTATTTCCACTTATACCTTTTCAGTTAGCAGCTCTGAAACTCAACGGAAAAAATATTTTTGCCTCGAAAAACATTTTTATAAAAAAAAATATAACATGGAATGATCATAGTGAATTCAGCTAGAGTGAAATTCTGGAAAAAATAAATCATACTCGAGAGAAAGATATTATTTCCGTCAAGTAGCAACGATGCAAATTTTGTGTCGATCATTTTTTAAATTCTAACATTTTTTTTACAAATCGCAGATTCAAAATTATTCGTTTCGACGATTAATCTAAATTTTGAAAAAGACTTACAAATGAAAATATAGTTGAACAAAGAAAGGTAAAAGTACAAATTGCGGGACGTCGGAATGAATTTTCTCACTATTTTTCAAGTAAATTTTTCTCACGGAGCGCGTTGTAATTCGCGAGACGAAGAGTGAAGAAGAGAAAATAAGGGGGCAACGAATCAACGCGTGAAAAATATTAGTAGAAAAATACTTGTGAGAAAACTTTGGTGTATTGTAAACTCTAAGATATGTTTTTCGTTTTGTACGAGAAGAATGTTATAATACCGAAAATCGATGAAGTATTAGGAAAAAGCAGAAGGTCCATGCAAATAAAAACAATTTCGCGGTGCAATGCCTCCGCGTATACTACGAAATACTAAAGGCTTTTCCTGCATGGATGCATCTCGATTGAATGGACCTGCCATCTACTCTTTTAACATTTTCTCGTCCGAGAATTCGCGTGTTTCCTTTCTTCTCGTCGCACCAGCATCGTTAAGTATCCATAGAAATTGAGATTATCGAGAGGCATGATGTTCTTGAATTATTGTCAGTCGGTTGACGCGTTTTTGTTTTTTAATCTAGCTGCGACTTGAAAATTTAAACGAAATCACGTTGTACGCCGATCACGATCAAGAAACTGAATTCTTCATCGTTGAATTTGACTTTGCGTCATTTCACTGACTTTTTTCCTCGCTTTCAACCTCTCTTCTCGCTCATATATTTTCTCTTCGATCTTCGTTATCCTGCCATCTCGTCGCTGTATCGCATTTGATCGGAGACACGTGCACTATTGATTATTCGTCGATAAACGTTGAACGAAACAAAATAATAGTGTCTTCGAAGGTTTCGTCGGAGAAACTCGTTCCTCGTCATCAGTTAGAAAACGCAGGCGTTAAATTTGTACTCGCTGCTCTTTTTCTTTTTTGCTTTTTCCATTTATTTCATTATCTCGTATTCATATTTAATAGTTATGCTTTGCTCTCCAGATTTTGTTCCAGTTCTCCTTTTATGCGTCATATTTTTTGAACTTTACGATTGCTATCGTCGCGTTTTGATTGCCAGGGTTCCTTTTCTTTTTCTTATCTTTTCTGAAAATCGGTGGTTATTCGGGAGTTTCTCGATTTTCCGAAAAAAAAAACCTTTGATTCACGATTGACGTTTTCGGCCCATGTTGCAGATCTTGAAATGGCATAGCGTCCTAACTGCAGATAGAAAAAAAGATTATTAGTTTAAACACGCAATATTCATTTTATGCACCATAAATACAGCATTTTTATTTCGCGAGCCAATTTTTTTGCTCGCTGGCATCTCGTTTTCTAAACAGATCGCGATCTCTAGTTGGAAACGGCAATTAAAAAAAGAAACGTCATCTCGCGAGTATACACTGATAGAAATTACGATAGTGGATTTTATCATAAAGTGACAACTATGCTGATTATTTTATATCCTAAATAAAGTATATTTAGGATAGAATCTAAACAGAATATAATTAGTTCGATAATAATTAGTATAGTTGTCACTTTTATATAATAAAATTTATCATTCTTTTCTCTCAGTGTATCGGTTCTCGTATAAGAGATCGATTTCAACTCAAGACACCGCAGCGTTCGAGAAATAACAAGAATGAAAGAGAATAAGTACAGGGACGAAAGTCGTTTAATTAATCAATTATCGTAACGTTGACCGTGACGAAAAAATATAACTATCGTCTTTAAATAATACAAAAAATGTGTTAAAAATTCTTTGATTTTCTTATATTTGATAATAACATCGCTTTTTTTGACAGAGTAAAAAATGGTATTATAGTATATAGGTAAATCGACAGCAAAAATATTTCAGAGATTGAGTGAAAATTTGGAACTTTTCCTTGATTAAACTTACAAGTGGTTCGCTTTCCTGTATGTACGGGTGCGTGATGAACTATCGCGCTCGGTATTGGTAGCGTTTCGACATCCTCCGATGAGTAATCACTTTGCGACGATTGTCGTTGGCTCTTTCGTTCTTCCACCTCTTCCTGGAGCATTCTCTGAATCAACATTTTTTCGTTCTCGAGCTCACGAGCTTTCTCCAGAACTTCGTGCTTCTGGCCTGCGATTTGTCTTAACCTTTGAAGTAACAACTAAAAAAAAAGAAACAACATTTTATTTTCATTTTATATTTTTTGATGTCGTACATTTTTTTTAATTATTTTTTATTACTATTTTTTTAATATTATGCACGAAATTTAAAGTTTCATTGATTAAGTTTGATAGCTGGAATCGTTATAATAATCGAATTATCAAATTGGCAAATAGCCCGGCTTACAATTTGCATGCGAAATTTATTCCGAATCGGATCACTTGTCCAATTTCGCGATACGATTTTCATCAGGAAATAATGAGTTATTAAAAAAAGCGTTTGGTCACAGTCATCAGCAGATAATAATGTCAAGGGTGAGTCCCCGTGCATGCACGCGATTCCTTTAAATATTGTATTTATGCTGATTATTATTAATTTTTCAGTCTTATCATATTTTTATCGGACCGATACTCCGATAACAATCAATGTTCCAATCATTTTTGGTAATTCGTTTAAGTAGCATTATGAATATAATATAAGAAAGGAGAAAACTTACGAAGCTCTCGGCGTCATCGACGTAAGTGTCGCTGTAGATGAGACCGGGCGGAATAGGTTCCGGCTCGGCGTCAACCAAATAATTGGTCGTTGGAAATGACAAGACCATCGCCATTAGCCACAACCCCGAAAAACGCACCATCAGTTTTCCTTTCATTTTTTCCGCTCACTGGGCGATCTGGAATCATATATTAAATAATCAAATTACCTCACATTGCCCAAATAAAGTATTCGCTTATGGTTTATGTATTTATATATTTTTCTATTTTTATATCAGCAATGTTTTTTGACGTCTATTTTATGCCAACTAAAAAAGCGTGTTTATTTTGAGTGATATATTCGATAAGGAAGAACACACCTTTATTCCTTTGAATCTATTATCCTTTCAACTTCAATTTTGATATTTTTGGAATGATTGAAGTGTTATTTTTTCATACCAATGATCAATTTATTTTAGTCGTGAAGTTTCGTAATAATTAATTTCGTATAGTAATGCAAGTAATTGTGCTAAAATAAATCGTGACTTGCGCGTACTGTATCTGATAGAAGTTTATACATTTGCTTCAAAAATGTTATTACAAAGGTAGTCTGTTTTGAAAAGCAATTGAGTAGAAACTTTTTTTTTATCGCATCGATAAAAAAAAATAATATTCACGGCCCCAGTCGTTCATTGCAATTTAAGATCGCTGCAACCGATCACTTTTCTCCTCACCCAGGTCAACTACGAGGCAACTTTATGTTGAGCTATAAGTTGCACATAATGTTGGTATATTAGCAGAAAATGAATGTATGAAACTATATTTTTAGAATTTACGCGAACACTAAAAGTCGAGGCTCTAAAGTTTCATTAAAAAACTCAAAAGTCATGAATAAATAGAATTCACTCGATGATTGACGCCTTATAGTAATTTTTCCCAGTGAACAAGTACTCGTGAAAAGAAAAAGACACAGCCTGCGTATTTCAGCACTGAAATTTTTATCACATTTTGTTACTAACATTTTTATTCACTGTTTCGTATCCGTTTATGCGCAAATAAAAAAGTATGTAACTCCAAATAAAAATATTAATATTTCGATTTAAAAATTTTGTATAAAATTAATATAAGAGAAACTTGTCACGGTCACGTACTTTTTCTTTTTTTTTGTGAAGCGATTAATTCCAATGGAACAATTTCGTTTGATTTTGATTGACTTTTCAAAATCAGAACTTCGTAGAGGGTCAACACTTTGAATATTACGAAAAACTTTCTTTTCAAGATGGTTTTGGATCGCGCGGTGAATTTTCTACGAGTGAGCAACCGAGGGTGGCGGAGCCTCTATTATACCCTCGATCGCGGCCCTCTCCCTCCCTTACTTCTTCTCCATGAATTTTCAGCCACCTGTGGAACGCATTTTCTCGCCTACGTCAAATAAGATGCGTACCAAAAAACGATTCAATTCAGACTTGTCCTATTTTTGTACATTTCTCACCGCATATTTTTCTCAGACAGCTTTTGCTATTCTTCTCAATTGACCCGGAAACTCTTGAGAAAAGCAGAAGCTTTTGCGACGAGTCTTAAAATGTTACAGCTTTTCTTAAAGAATTCTGTCCTCGAGATTATTTTTTAATAACAAAAAGAAAGTTGAGAATTTGAATTTCGGCCGATCAGTATAAATGAGCTAATTTTGGTTTATTTCCGCCCAAAAATTGCGCAGCCGAAGAAATAAGAAAAAAAAAATCTTCCCGATGCAACTAATAATGTGTTTTCCGTTCGTGTATTTAAATTCTGCACGCGACACAACATTTAACCCTTCACGCGCGCACTTTTTCCCGTTCATGGGAAAACAGCCGTGTCAGTTACGTGACAAGCGTATACGAATATCCTTGATAATATTATAGCGAAATGTACTTTGCACACTCAGTATTTCGATCATCAATTCTTTCTAGTTTTCTTTATTCCCGCGAAAGGAAAGCCACTTCTACGGAGGGACGATCGACAAGTGTTATTTTAAACTTATTTTTGATTATTCGTAAGGTGATATGGAATAAAAATGATTTAATTCTGTAAAAAATTATTTAAATTCGTAAAAATGGTACAATCATCGTCATGGAAGATAGTCGAAGTATTCCATATAAATTAATGAAATTTAGTTGTATATGTCGTCATGGGTCTGCCCTTTCGTTTGTCAAAGCTATTGTGTAAGAAAAATAGATACAGATGAACAATTACGCATTAATCGCCATTTATGGGGAACAATGTATTTCATGTTTTTATTCACGGTTCGTGATTCATCGAAATAATCGTCGAAGCCTTTATTCCTCGACCTGCAGCTTTCATGGAAACATATTTTCCTTAATCTTTCAGAAGAAAGATTACTTGAGACCATGCGAGAATTTATGTGGGTGGGATTTTATGGACTCTGTAGGCGACTCGCGAAATTTTTTTTACAGGACAAAATGATCTGTATATGTATAGTTTTCCTACAGATTTTTTTTTTTCATTTCATTTTTGATTGAAAAATTATATTGAAGAATATTCTTCAATTTAATTATATTGAAGAACATATATAGAAATTGGAAAGTATATTATTTATTTATTGGCAGATTTTTATTTTTTCATCTACATTTTTATGTAAAATTTATCATTTATATTCGTTTTATCGTGATTTCGATCAAAAGAATCAAAAAATTAATTTCACGATTTACATAATTTTTGATTTTGGAAACAAAATCCCTAAGAAGCGTTTTTATCTTATAATTTCCCGCAGAAATAAGGAAATGAGCGACCAGGAAGAAGAGCAAGAAAAGCCGTTTGCGATCGAGCGCGCGAAGACGGGCCGTGCTAAATGCAAAAAGTGCAAGTGTCCAATAGATAAGGACATGATAAGAATTGCGAAGCTCATGAGCAATCCGTTTGGGGATGGAAAAATGAAAGCCTGGCACCACGTTAGTTGTCTTTTCGACGTTTTCGCCAAGCAACGGGCGACCACGAAAAGGATCGACAATCCCGACGAAGACATTAACGGTTGGGATGAGATCCCCGACGACGACAAGAAGATTATACTTGAGAAAATCGAGGAATTCGACAATAATGGTAATTCCGAGAAATTCCATGTCTCTATTATTTCAAGTACGGGCAATTACGAGCAAGCTTTGTCAAAGTAATATTGAGAATAAAAAATTATTCCTGCAACTGGATATCGTCGATTTTTTTATCAATACATTTTAATATATTTTCGTTGAGAATTTTTACGTAAAAAAAACTTATTTTCTTTCCAGCTCCGTTCAAAAATGCGGCACAGAAGAAAAATACGAAGAACGACGTTAAAGTCGGAAGTCCGGCGAAAGCTCAACCTCCGGCGAAATTAGCGAAGCTGAGTAACAAAGATTCTGACGAAACCACGTTGAAGACCGATTCTAAAGATTCCGGAAGCAGCGCGAGTACATCGATGCCGAAAAAAGACGACTCTTTTCGCGAATTTCGTCGCCTCTGCGCGGAAATTTCGGGCGCGAGTGCGTACACGGAGAAGAGCGCGATCGTGAAGAGAATGCTGACGAAGGGCGGCGATGGAGGTAACAAAAATCTTATTTTAAACGTCAAAAGGGAGAAATTTAATTTTTTCACTATTTTTACTATCGATATGTATATTTTTCGATATATTCCTTATTTTTGTAGGCTAATCAGATCAATAATAATTCGTAAACGTGCGAGTCGTTCATTTCCTCGATGACATCACATGACGTGACTCTTAAGTAGAGTAGCGAGCAAAGAGCCTCGATTGTCGGCCCAGTGAAATAGTTCGCTTTTGGTCAGACACACGAATCGCTCTCGCTCACAAAAAAGTGCGTTTTTAACAGAAAAAAAGTGCTTTCTAGATAAAAAAATAAATCACAGAATGAAAAAAACTTATAATTTCATTTGTAAATTAACTGCATAATTAATTGCGCAATTAATAACACAAAAATAATTTAATTAGTCGATAAGATTGAAAGAAATATTTTATCCAGTAAATTTCCAGTATATTCCATTTCAATAACTCCATCGAGTTTGACCAACCAATAAACTATCATTGATGCAGATTGCTCAAAGCTATTCGATTGGCTGGTCGTGCGATGCGTCGAAAAGAAATAAAGTTCATAAAATAAGGAGATAAGTTGACTAGATTGCGGAGCCCCCACGACGAATCTCTTTTGCTTCATTGAAATTTTCTTTATCGCTCGTTCTCGTGAATCCAATAGAGCGAATATACCCCGTCAAAATGGCTCTCATATTTCCACTAAAAAACAACTTACAGAGCATTCGTTACTGTCTTATAAACATTGAAATTCTTAAAAAAATATTTTTTTCATTTTTTTTAATGCATGCTAAATTTTGTTATCGACAAATTAACTTTTTCGCTTTCAAAACAATTCCACTGTGATTAAAAATTGTTAAATTAATAATGCACTTCGTTCATTTTGTGTATCTCGTTTTCTTTGATTATGGATTATTTAATTGACGCGTTCACTAATCGCCCCCCCAGTCCCGGATTATTCTCTCAGAGGTCAAAACAATACCTGATAGACATTAAATAATTTAATTCACTTTTTGTTTTTTCTCACATCCGAGATGGGCCACATCCGCCTGCTCCTGTTACATTCGTTTTATCGCCTTTCACTTTAATCACCGTTTATTTCGTTGTATATATCGCGGGCACAAAGTCCATCGAGGCCAGGAAAGAAGTTTCTCGATTCGGGAAAAACGACAGTCGCAAACTTTTCTCGACTTTAACATTTTCCTCGTGTCTCGCAAAATTTTTTCATCGCGCGGGATCGCAGTTTCGTCTCGCAATTTCTTCTTTTTTCTTCGTCTCGCAATGTAATCGCGCATTCATTCGATCGCGCCGAAATAAAAATTTCTCGCGCGAATATGAATTTATGTGGACACGCGTCCGTTTAAGAGCTTATTTATGATTGCTCGACGTTCAGCCGCAATGAATGAGAACAAATTCGATCTCTCGACGTCCGAATCAATGAATATCTATTGCGAGCTTAAATGATTTTTTTACAATTTTTTAATCTCCCGTGTCACGAGTCTCGAGTTCCTATAACAAGACTAATCCTTATGGAACTCTGAGATTCTCATTGCAAAGATTTTAATTGAAAAAGAAAGAGATTTTTTCAGAATCAATCAATTAGAGAAGTTCTAAATTATAAGTTTCAATGAAAATGTTCACGATTCAAAATCAAATTTTTAGTTTTGATTTTTATAAAATGACTCTTTATAAAAACAATTTATTATATTACTCAAATTCATTGAAAGCTGTAAAATTATAGGACAGAAGAAAGCTTCGAAATCAATAACTCAATAATCAATTATTAAAAATTTTTTAACATTACTTGATATAAAATATGGGTGACAGCGATAATTCTTAATTCCTAAAAAATAAAGACTTTACATCAGTATTCGTTAATTGCAGCGAATAGCACGCTTAAAAAATATATTTGAAAAGTATTCAACGTAACTCAAAAGACATTGTTTACTTGTCCCTCAACGATTTTTTTGAATACTTTTGAAAAAAAAAACATTTTTAGATTCGATTCCACACATTTTTAATTAATTTTGTTAATTTTTATTATTATTTCCTTAACGATATGATTAACTCAAGGATTCATTTATTTTACTACTAGTTATCTCTTCCATTCATTCTTTACGTGAAAGGGAGAAAAAATATATGGATTCTTGGATATTTTATCAATGGCCCGGCTATCGGGGTGCGAAACGTGCAACGCATCGACATTAATTGAGAGTGACCGTTTATATAGTAATACAATGTACAGTTATTTTACGCTCCGAGTCAATAAGTATGTATTAATTTGATACCGGAATCGGATACAAGGGAAACATCAATCAATGCAGAGCGAGACGTTGGTACTTGTGAGATTCTTGCACGTCTCGTTGTTGGTCGAGCCAAGTGGAAGATTTTTTCGGGGTTATCTCGACTGGAGTCAAGGAGAACAAAAAACAATGAGCTACTAAAAGTTTGTGCGAAGTATCGAGATATTTTTTTCAAATAATTATTGTAATGATCTTTTTTTATTGTATAAAGAAGTGAGCTCATGGAGTGAAAGAACTTTGGGATTTGAAATATTTTATTTCAAGCGTTTCAACGTGCTTCTTCAATTCTCTTACTTTTTTATTCAATTATAATTACTTAAAATTTTTTACCTTATTTATTTAGATTGATATAATTTCTTGCACCCTGTTTCAGGGTATATTTATAAATATTTCTTGTGTCATAGTAGTTTTTTAAGTAAAGTAGAATTTTGTTTTTCAATACTCACATTTCTATTCGCAACGACTGGTAAACTTTTTTTTAAATATCTCAGACTGTCTCTCTAGTTTTCTCGATCTTTCTTTCCGCTCGTACCCCGACGAAAATTTGTTATAATTATTGTGACACTCTCGAATAAATAAGGCGTTTTAACACAATAACGCACGTAGTCAATTTAGTAAAATTTTTGCGGTTTAAGTCATTTTCAAGACGTGAGAATCCCTCGTCAAATCGAAAAAAAAATTAAATCACTGTGAAAGTTGTTCCTGGACGATTCTCACTGATTCACACTTGTTTGCTTACAAAAGTAAGTAAAATGGATTAATTTTCACTCAATTGCCACGAGTCGACGAAAAATTAGACTGCCTTTTTCGGGAAATCTGAAGATTTGAAATAAAATAATGATTCGTTAATAAAAAGAAAAAGGAATGATTTTCACATTAGTTTACAAAGATTTTGCACAAATTTGATTTTCGATTTATAAATCTTAGGCTCGATTTTGGAGAGCTTTTGAGGTCACTGCATTCACTGTTTTGCGACTATTGGCCCAGACGGCGAACGGAGGGTCTTATAAAGCTTAGCGTCCCCACCGCTCATCGCCGATCGGCGATTTCTTCGACGAGCCTCCTCCGTGTGTAGCCAGCTTGGCGGCACCTGATTTCCCCACTCGTTTCATCCGATTTACTCTCCACTTTTCTCCAGTGATTTATTTCACCCTTGAATATTTGAAAATAATCAAAATATTTTCTTGTGATCATAACAAAACTACATTTTCAACCATTTGTTGAACGACGGAGAAAAAAATCGATTTTTTTTCGCCTTTATATTTGTGGAAAGTTTGTCCGAAAGTTCAGGAGTTTTTTTTTTTTGTAAAAAGAGTTAATCCAAAATCAGAACGAAAAATGGCTTCCGTTCGATAAAAATGGGGATCACATTCGGAGCGAAAAAAAAAACGAGAAATGTGAAAGAGAAGAAAAAGTGATTAACAATGCCTTATGAATATGGATGTCTGGGTTCGCCGAAATTCTTGCGTAATTTATAAAGTTGATTCTGCATTCTTTCTTTCTCAGTTCCTATACTTATATTGTATCGTTATTTAATAATATATCATAAATTATTTATATTCTGTTGATGGTGTTTACTTGCGTCTATCGTAAATGTGAATTTTGCACGTGTCCAGAGTACGAGAAAAATCAATTTAATTTTATAATTTATCCCGATTGAAATGAATGATTAGCAAAAAAAATTACATTAGAGTTTTCATTCAAGAAAACCGTACAATAATTGCAGCTTTATTTTTGTTACTACGACTTAGTTATATAGAACAATATACATTGTTTAGGCTAAGAAGGTCATGTTTCGTTTATAAATTGAAAAAAAAGTACAAAAAGGGCTGATGTAAATGAATTGGGAATAATCTCATTGATGAATTATCAGATGAAATGAATGAAAATTGGCGAATGTCACAAAAAATGAAGCGCGTTACGATTTTAGTTGATTAGGTGATGTAGCAATCGATGCAAATTGTATTCGAATAAAAATTAATGATCGAAATGGAATGATGAAATCGAGTGGATTGACGGGAGAGGATGAAAGAAGGGAGGGAGATGAGCTCGGAGAGTGCTTCCGAAAAGGTTTCGCGCGAATAATTCGTGCGCGCATGGCCAAACACTTTTCGATTGGCCTCGCACTCGTTGTTTCCATAAACAATTCTCAAGCGCAGAGGAAAAAAGAGGACAGCCTGTCATTTTTACGGGTGAGACTGGTGTGTGTGCCAGCGCCGAATACCTTGACCCCTTTAACCCGGAGCGAGGAGGGGTCTGAGCGCTTCTTATACACATGAAGTCACCGCCTCATTTGTTCTTCGATCTCTTTACCAAAGTCAGACGCGTATTAATTGTCAATCATACATTTTGTCACTTTGGCCATTTCTTTTCGTCACTCGATATACTACTTTACAAAACCCCTTATCCACCTTCTTATTCGTGCCAACTTGCTGCCTTATTCTTTTTTTTATTTTCTTCGTCATTCTCATCTCTATTTTTCCTTCCATCTAAACTTCTTCCATTTTTCTGTACTTTTTTCTTGTCCGCTTTTACTAAATAAACTTTTTTCTCTCTGTCGCATTTTTATTATTCTTTCTTTCGTATATATTTTTTTCGCATTCTGTGTCCTTCTTGGCTCTTTACCACTTTCTCTTGCATTGACAAACAAATTTATTCAGGCACGTGTTGGTCTGTCGTCATTATCTTTTCCTTTGACGTTTCTGTTAAATTCCTGGAGGAAGTGACTTCACAATGCTACAAGGCTCGGCTCTCAGGCTTTTTCGTCGAGAAACATCTGTTTCTAATCACATTTTTAAAATATTGGGTACAGGTCTTGGGAATAAAAGCCCATCATCGCTTTTATTCTTTTTTTTTAACTATAAAATATCGCGTCTGCCTTCAAGGCGTATTCATTTCCTGCTCGCGCATTATTATTTTACATATTATTTCAACATTTAAAAAATTTCATTGTTCCATATTATTAAATATTATTAAATGGTCCAATTAACATTTTTTAAATAAATTAATAAAAATATTAATATTTTGCACAAAATATAAACATAATAGAAAAATGTTAGTAAAATGACAAAGTTGTACAAAATTTCACGATAAATACAACAAATCTTTACGTAGAAAAAAAACAATTGAAAATAGTCTTTTTATTGTCGATTGATTGAAAATAAAAATAAAAATAAATCTAACCGCATCACTCTATGTTTATTTAGGTTCTTTGGGAAAAAAATAGTATAATCGCGTATAATTACGTCTGTATGTATAATGGACGTAAACCCGGCCGTTGACCTGACTGGTTACAGACGGAAAAAAATTCAAAGTTCCACGTTCCGCGGCGATCGTATAGAGTCTTCGGACCATCGAAACTCCGTGATCCGAGTCACGACTTTTCGATCTCACTAAGAATTAAATCACGCATTTTTTTACGCTCCGGTTCGAATCTAACGCACGTGGCTTCTTCAATTTTGATCGAGATTTTTCCCTGTCAAGAATTTCCTGTTGAGAATAAAAGTCGATAATAAAAATGTACATTATATTATTTCGACAATTGTTGTAACAAAATATTGAGCACCATAATTTTAAACTAAAATTTTATTTAGCGTCAATTAAACGGTAGTTTGCTTCTTACTTGATTTTTTTTTAATTTTATGACGAGATAAATTTTTATTTTATTATGTAACAATAGTGGCTTTAAATGTCGTAACATAAAGATAAAAGACGAAAGGCCATTAACAGCAATTTATGAAAGAGGGTGTGGATTTTTTGCGGAGGTATTTCAAGTCGGTAATAACTGAATAAAATATTGTTATTTATTAAAGTACCATTAATCACCGCGCACTTTTCCTTCCGGTTGTTCCTTCATCACCCGGACGTCACGACGCACCTACGATACAAGCATGACAGGCTCGATTTTATTTTTGGAATTTATACATACGGCTCCATCGAAAATGTGAAGGGTTGGAAAAATGGTAAATTTTTCGCGCAGAAAATTTTTTTTTCTATTCTCCGTTGATATTTATACATCGTCCAAAATTAAATCCAGATGCTACAACAATAAAATAAACAATTAGTAACGAACGACAACATTCTTTTTACAAATGCACCGAGTAAAGAAAAAAAAACATTTCGCTCATTATTATGGTTAAGAAATAATGAAAAATAATATAATAATCATAGAGGTATGTAACGAGAAGATATTAAACTATAATCAATATAATTCCTTTATGTAAATAATATAAAGTCCTGACTTTACGTGATGGAGAGTCAAAAATTCCATATGGACGTTTTGATGATAAATGCGAAACGTATTTAAAAAAATTGACGCGAGAAATCAACGATTTGTCAGATCGGTGACGATGTTTCGAATTTCTTGGAACAAGTGACAAAATAGCGGGGGTACTACGTCTTTTCTTACTCGGAAGGCACTCGAATAATAAGAAAAAATGGAAACAAATAATGAATAAGGAGAAAAAAGCATAAAACACGCGTAGTTTATAAAATGCTGGATAATATATTCTGAAGTAATGCAGCCTCTCTCCTAACCTTTGAAAATATTCGTCACCGAAGTCCTCGGACACATCGAGAATTTCATTATTTTTTTTGCTTGCTGTTGCAACAATATTTTTCGCTGTACATCGGGGATTCTGCGTTTTATGCACGTGTATCTCGCTTTTATCAATGCGCTGCATTTTTGATCGTCGACTCACGACGAGTCGTCCCAATTTTTTCATTAATGACCTAACAATTCTTCATTTTCTAATCTGTAAAATTTTATTTTTATTTACGAACCAATTCCATGTCGTATGTCATTGAATACATGGAATATTTTCTACTTTTCATTCGTTTTTTTAATTAATAATAGAGTTAATTTTTCACTTTTTACGAGTTTATAAAACTCGACGAGTCATTCACCCCTCGGCAAAAATTAATCGTATCTCGCGCGCTTTTTTTCGCAATAATTTATTTATTTTTTGGCCACTCGTGTGTTTTCGTATCTCTTTGGAAACAACAAGGCAAGCGGTTATCGTTCATTTTTCACTGTTTAGTTTCAGTGAGATTAGCGTCAGCTGTCCCACATTACGCCGAGAATTAAATACGCAAGAGATTGACAAATGACATCATCACGCGGAGTACACTCGGCCACCGCGGCTGTAACAAAATTCTTCCGATGAAACACATTTTTACGCTTACCGCCTCTCCGAGAAACCATTCGATTTCTGAATTTCACGAAGCGCCATTTTTGTTTATCTCGTTTTATAAAGAACAGAGATGTTAAAAATTATGCAAAAAAAGTCGTTACGAGAGGGAAGCGAAGGCGGAAGTAAAATGAGAGAAAAAAAGTGTCGATATGATTCATCCAGGAAACTGGAGCGATTCGCACTTTTGACAGCCCGTTTCGACGCGATATCGCCCCATTTGGATGGAGACTCTGACCGTTTCGGTTCAACGGATTTAGAGACAGAGCCTGATATCCGGCTAGAAAAAAGCCCTCGTTCTTTTATGTGGCTCCATTTTTTAATTTATCTACATTTTTTAACTTTTTTTTCCGAGGAAAGTAATTTTTGATTGCCTTGTACTCATTTTTATCTTTTATTTCTCGTTTGACACGGCTTTCTACATGGATATTCGAATCTTGCCTTGATTCTATTCATTTTTTGTTTGTTGTTTCTCGCTAGACTTCTCTCGCAGCATCACTAATATTTTTCGTTTCTCATCTTTACATATTTTACTCCCGATAGAATATATTTATTTCAATAATGAAAAATCTCTCGAATTGGCGAAAGTAGAAAATCTCGTTTCACCGCGTAATGCTTTCATCGCAAAGACAAGCGATACTTTTACCTTTTACTTTCTCGATAATACAGTGGACAACCTACCCTGAAATTTTGCAGAGAGGCTGTTGATTCTATTTATAAAAAAGCTTTTGATGTTTTAAAATGAACGATGATTCATTGAATAAAACTTTCTGTTTTTTACAAAACTAGGCAATGCGATGCGCGCTTCGCGCGTACTAACTTTGGTTATTGATTGACATTTTGAGAATCTGTCAGTTCTTTTTGTGCAAACTGTCAGTTTACATCTATGAATTTAGTTGGAATAACCATCGAAAAAAAAATAAATTTTTGGGAGCCGATCAGAATCTCGGAAGATCTATGTCATTCGAAGCGTGACAGTTCTACTTTATAAATAAGGATCTATGAATTTAGTTGGAATAACCATCGAAACAAAAATAAATTTTTGGGAGCCAATCAGAATCTCGGAAGAT